>CM033469.1:207701596-207859096 GCA_019447015.1 Hymenochirus boettgeri | reverse complement strand
AAAATGATTAGAAAATGAACATAAACAGGAGGTCTATTAAAGTATTTATTGGAAATAAAAACAACTTATTCAGTAGTCACTTCACTTGAGAAGGATATGCACTTAGCAGCATAATGTAAAGTCACAAAACTACCGTATGTAGGAACATCTACATAACCGGTACATACCATAACAATGGTATGGTAAACTAGTACGGTAATGGTACCGTAAATATTTTAGCTGGGGGACCCAAAGTTCAATGGCTTGAACAGCAATATACTGGAACATAAAACACATTAAAATCCTTCAAAATCGGATTCCTCATCATCGGTTTCTCCAAATAGTGCCTCAAATTCAGCTGGTGTAATGTCATCTGCATAGACATTATCATCATCACCATCATCAATATTTACATCATCTTCTCACTGCTGCTGTGCTGAAACAAAACATCGTCTTCTTACCATCCATGGCATTACTTATACCGCATTTCAGAAAAGCACGCTTGATGATGTCTTCTGGAATGTCCTCCCATGCATCTCGTACCCACTTTGCTACTATTTCTATTCAGACTTCGTAAGATTTCCACCTTTTGTCAATATGGCTTGACCTGAGACATCCATTTGTGCCACATTTTTCGTACACAGTCTTTAAACGGTTTGTTTATAGACACTCCAGAGGCTGTAAAACAGATGTAAGCCCACCTGGAATAACACCAAGGTTGTTTGAAATGACTTAGCCATTGTTTTGACATCTCTCACATATATGGCTCTAAACATATCCCAAACTAGCAGTGAGGTTTTTTTTTAAAGCTACTCCTGGTCGTCCATTCCATATCTCTTCTAGCCATTTTTTGTTCCTTGTTCATCCATCCAGCCTTTAACATGTGGACGGACAGTGATTCGTGGGGGGAATTTGGCATTTTTAGGCAAGGTCTTCCTTTAAATTAATAACAGGCCGCAGCTTGACTCCATTGGCCAAACTGCCAGAACCACGGTGAAATGATTTTTTTCATTCCCGGTTGTTCTAAGGAAAATTGTTTTTTCTCCAAGATGCCACGGTCCGTTTGCTTGGAAGATCAAAGTCATTGCTGTCTCATCCATATTCCCGATACTTCCGAGGTCATAATTATAAAGCTTTCTTTGTTTTATAATGAATTGATGGAAGACATGACCTTTTCTTCCAGATTCTGTGGCAGCTTTTGTGATATCTTCGTTCTCTGGCGCAAGCAAAGTCCAAACCGATTCATGAAGCGTGTACACCATCCAGCTGAGCAACAAGTTCTCAATACCCATGTTTTATATTGCTCGTCTTAGCAAGGGCACGTAATCGGATTCCCATCGTGTTACACAGTATCCATTTTGACGACATTCCACATCCATTATGCAAGTCAGTCTCTAGAGCCCCATATGAGGTTGTAACCACGACGAGCCTTTTTGACTTCGGCATCTTCTCCAATTCTGACTTAATTTTTCTCCAGTCTCGCACCTGTCTTTCATCAACGCCAAATTCCCGGCCTGCAACAGAATTATTGCTTTCTTCTGCTCTTGACACAACTCTTAGTTTAAAGCCAGCGTCGTATGATCTGCGCAATTTTTTTACACGACCCAACCGTTTCTAACAGATTAAAAAAAACAGAAGAACCAGTAAGAAAAATTTCCCAGCAACCGCATTAAAATTACAAACGAGGCACTGATTACCGTACTGCTTTTATATCAAGGTATTCTGCCTTCTGATTCAAGATTGTTCTGAGGCTTTAGTTGCCCTTAAATTGCTTATATAAGTAAAACAGCTACAGTATAAATAACAACAAGCATACGGTCATAAACGTAAAAAGCCTATTGCCCTTCAATAATGTTTCTCTGTACAGTTTGTTACGGAAGTTGGATGGGTTTTATAAATGTAATTTCTTCATTTTGGAGCACTGGAGAGACAGTTAAGTACCGGTATAGCTGTTTTGGTAAGGGTGCTGCTAGACATTTTGGCACCTGTGGCAAACTTTTTAAAGTGGCCTCTATACCTATGTGAAGCAACCCCCCCCACCCCCAAACCACCCCATGCATAATTAAATTGACACCCTTACTATTGGGCTGAGTGCTGGTAGAAGGAACCGGTTCTCTGGTAGGCCTTTCTGCAGTCTCCTCCATCATACCAGTCGGAAGGGTCCGGTACAGAAAGGGTCCAGGCTGATGACGTCAGCAGAGCGCGCGGGCACGTAAGTTACGCACGTCCCACGCGCTCTGCCTCTTACAGCTCCCGGTTTGCCTCTTACATCCCTGCCTCTTCAGCTGCCGTCTCACAGCTCCCGGACTCACAGCTCCTGGTCTCACACTCTCCCGGACTCACAGCTCCTGGTCTCACAGCTACCGTCATCAAAAGTAAGGTACACAAAGTTTTTTTTCAGGCAGATTTACCCAGTGACTCGAGTATAAACCAAGCCTAGGTTTTTAAGGTATTTTTTTAACCTTAAAAACTCGGTTCATACTCGAGTATATAGGAATCCCCAATCTGCAAGGTACTAGCCTTTAACCTTTTTTACTTTAATTACTTTTTGCAAACTTTTGCATTTCTCATACTTGTGCATTTGATCAATATAGCAGGCTTTCTCTCTTCCCCTCTGACCAATGGCTATTTATAGTGCGGGAAGAGGCCGTCCACCCAGTGCTTTAAATTAAAGGCATAGGGATGTCTTGGGGATGCTATTACCACATGGAAGCTTGACCATGCTTACCAATAAATATATACAGTAGAAGGATTGTGGGAACATTACTAAGGATAAATTACAATTAAATTTTGTGCCACTGATCTGGTCAATAATTTAAGTGGTTTGTTTGTATAGGGCTACGTTAACACTACCTGTTTTTTTAACATTTAGTGCGATGTTCTGCTGTAGTGACGCATTATTTTCAATGGCACCGCTGTGTAT
This sequence comes from Hymenochirus boettgeri, assembly GCA_019447015.1. Classification (NCBI taxonomy): domain Eukaryota; kingdom Metazoa; phylum Chordata; class Amphibia; order Anura; family Pipidae; genus Hymenochirus; species Hymenochirus boettgeri. The sequence continues at coordinate 207,856,194 of CM033469.1, read as the reverse complement.
TGACACACAAAACTGCTGCATGCAGTGCGTTCTTGACAACACACTACATTGCATCGGTGCAGTGGGAACGGTGCCCTTCACTTCTATTGCACATGCGTTTTGGTGTGATTTCTCCACATGAAATTGCACCATAATGCAGCCTAGTATGAACGAAGCCTTAATTATTGACCAGATAAGTGGCCGTTCTGCAAAATTTCATTGTAATTCAGCCAAGTAATGTTCCCACGATTCTTTGATTGTATGTATTTATTAGGAAACATGATTAAGCTTCCATGTGGTAGTAGGACCCCCAAGACACCCTTTAATTGGAGATCCTATGCCTATTATAAAGCACTGGATAGACCGTCACTTCCCTCACTATATAAAGCCAGTTGGCAGGGGGGAAGTGAGAAAGCCTGCTATATTGATCCAGTGTACAAGTATGAGAAATGCAAACATTTTCAAAAAGTAATTAAAATTAAAAAGGTTAAAGGTTAGTACCTTCAAGATAGGGGTTATCTTGACGTGGTTGGAAGACTTTTCACAGTCCTTCTATTGTATATATATATACATCTATGTGTTTACATATTAAAAAAAACTTTCCAAAATATTTGTATTTGTGCACCTCCTTTCGTGATTTGGATACTTTTACTGAGGTAGCACCTGGGCCATTTAAGAAGTGGAAATGCAAGTGCCCATTCTTTTCCAAAGGTGTATATCTCACTGTTACCATTTAAATGACCATCAATAAATGTATAAAAAGTATAGCACTAACTTATATCAGGCACAAGACAAAATATACAAAATACATACACTTACTTACAGAGCTGAGATTCCAATGTCAATATGGTATAGCCAAAATGGGAGCTTAAACCACACCCCTGTGTCTGCTCCATGTGAATACTGAAAGGAAGAGTAATACAAAAAAAGTTTCTGTCTGCTACACAGGACATGATGTGTATTGTAATGGACATATACACCAAGGCTCCTTATTTACCACCACCAGCCTGCAGGTGGTATCAGTGAGTAATAAGAGACAACTTCAAGGCATCTCTGCTCTCTATGGCTAGGAGGAGAAAAAGTGAAAGTAGATTGTGGTGTGGGACTGATCTGTTTGGAATGATATTTAAAGCAGCACAAGATCCTGTGTATAAGATCCTGTTATAACCTGTTGGGAGGACAGATTATTAGACAGACTATTTACCTTATTGGATACAAACTCTGAGGCAACAGAAAGTCTACACCAACTTACAAGGACACACAATATACAGGCCTGGTCAATATTCAAAGTGGTGCACCATAGACAGGGACTACTCCATTACTGCACATGTTATGTGGGGAAACTTTTTATGTTTTGTTATTAAATCATTGCAACACTTACTGTTAAATGTAATTAAAACTGGTTTATTTTGTTTAAAGAAAGTAAGTGCACTGTCTGCTTTGTGCCAGACCACCAGAGTAACACACTGTGTGCCATGCTACCCATTATCTGAGTAAGTTTACAATATACCTGTGTAAAGATTCTATATCCACACATAGCAAAACATACACACACATAATTTCCACTGTGCACCAACAGGCTCACTTTTGCTAGTATATATATATATATATATATATATATATCTCATGTGAAAAAGCTGTGTGTGTGTGTTTGTGAACTGTCTGTTAGCAGACTTGAATCTGCAATACCTGTAATTGAGATAACAGTAAAATTATAAGTCTGGAGATAAAAATGACAGAGACATCAGATGGTTTTCTGCCACAGGGGCCTTGTGCTCATTCCTTATGGAGCTGGAGCACCTTGATTATTACTTCCCATTTACTAGCCTGCTTGGGGAAATCAGCCTGTGCAGGTTATTTAGACTGCGAGTGCTGGATTCCATTCTGACCGGCAAAACCTGCTTATTAGTTATTCTCCAACATCAGAGTGATTGTGAACCTCGACCCCAATGGCCACCCCATGGGTCTCCTTCGCTGCCTCACAGCACAGATGAATGTTTGGCCAGAAACCAAGAGTCATATTCACACATATCCTCCTTTCTCACACTGCCTGAAAACCCTTTTCAATAAATATTATTTATGAGCCTGGGAATGACATCCATAAAATAACCGTACTGGATTTATTTAATTTTAATAAATCCAACATTTAACTGGCCAGGAAGCAAAGATGCCACCCTTTTAAAATGACCACTTTTATAATTCATATTTAATTCAAGATAACTTTGACACAAACACATCTAACTATTTGCAATAAATAATTATTTGCAAAAGATCTGGGACATATCTTATTTTTCAGGTAAAGAATCACCTCAGTGAACAAGTCTACTGCCAGCATTCTATTGACTGTTGGTAAAGCTTGCTACAAGTATCAGAGGGCACATGGGCATTCGCTATGATAAGAATAAAAAAAGGAAGAAATTCTTTATGGTAGAAATATGGAAAATTTGTTATGCAGAAAAAGCAGTACTAATAAGTTCATTGAACAGTTTCAAGTTCAACAAAGGATTTTTAGAATCAAAGGAATTTCATAATTACTGATATAAATACATAAAATTCTAAGTTGATCCAAGAAGGATTCATCCAGTTTGAGTCAGGAAGGATTTTACCCCCTCTAGTTGCAATTCGGATGTACCTTCAGAACGGAAGAGGGGGTTCTTTCCTCTATTACAGGGTAGGATAAATTGCAGAAACAGATGGAATGATTTCTTTATGGAAAAGTCACTTTCACACTAGTTTGCCATAATATACAGTATATACTCCAGTATAAATCGATCCGAGTATAAGTCGAGGTACCTATTTTTATCTGAAAAATTAGTAATTACTGATTGACTCGAGTATAAGCCGAGGGTAGAAATTATGACCACTACTGCCTTCTGATTCTGTATTGTTTTGAGGCTTTAGTTGCCCTTTAAATGGACAGCATAATTCCCATACATTAATCCCATACAGTAATAGCCTAATCCAGTACCAGTAACCCCCAATTCCTTTGGAAGCTACAACTCCCAGCATGCTTTGGTTGCTGGGAATTGTAGTTTCTAAACATGTGGAGTGGCAAGGTTCAATAAACTTTTAATTAAGCTTACCATCATTTACAATTCTCCTGACCCACATATAGTAAAGGGCACTCTGACCCCAATAGTTAAAAGTGTCACCTGAGAGTTGTAGTTTCAAGCTGTCATTTGTACTGTACTAGCAGCTGTTTTTTGCCCCAAACTGAGGAGACCCATCAAATTTACAGCATCCAGATGAGCAGTGACAGTGCTGAGTGAGTCCAGCAGCCAGACTACAGGAAGCAGGAAGGAGTGTAAAGGCAGATCAGCTCCTGTAACTTTCTATGCAGGTGAAGGATTTTTTTTTAACACAGCACTACTGGTTACTATCCGCAATTGCAGCATTTGGATCTATAAAAGGACTTGACCCGAGTATAAGCAGAGGTTAGGGTTTCAGGCTAATTTTAAAGCCTGAAAATCTTGATTTATATTTGAGTATATACGGTACATGAAAAAAATACATATCTTTAAAACCGGGCCCGAACTTCCGGAACTAAACCGGAATTTCGGCACCGGTTTTAAACAGCTGATCGCACTTATGTTTTCTTCATATGCGCGATCAGCTCTTTAAAAAGGCTTGATACTGCAGGGATCTTGGAAGTCTGCGGAGGAGGGAGTGAGTTCCTGGCCCACAAACTCACGGGGGGGCTGGGCCCCTTCAGGTATGACCCTGATACTGATACCAGGAAAACAAGCATAAGGAAGTTCCTATTTGTCCTACTGTGTGGCAGGGTTGCCAGGTGTCCCTATTTGGGTGGGATTGTCCCAACTGCAGGGCCATATTCCGGAGTCCCACAGTCAGGGCTTTCATCCAAATGCCGGCCCTGGCAGCCCCGCCACTAGAATGCCCACTCATCGCCTGGTTACTTCCCGTCCCTGCCCTGATCGTGGCCCGCCCACAACCCCACTTACCGTGAAATTACTGTGATGGCACACCCCTCACGTTCAGGGCAGAAGAAATCTGGCAACCCTTCTGTGTGACCTCTATTACTGTCTATGTGTCAGTTTGTATGTATTTGTATCTTGGTTCCCATTGATTTTATCCATAGTGAGAGAATGCAGGAAATGGAAGAAAGAAAGGGGCCACTCACAGAGAATCCATATGGTGAAAAATCATATCTTTATTGAAAAAGCATAAAGTACGGTAAGTGGACAAAATATAAGAAACCTCATATCCAAATGATGCACAGTGAGAACACACAGCCACAAGGCAAGCAGAGATCTGCCTAAAAATGTATGGTTAGAGAAAAACACATATAGTGGGAGCTCAATAACCTGTAATCCCCCCCAAAAACACCTATGGTTGGTGTTAGGCTGGGTACATTTGAGAAGATGTTTTGGGCCGAGTGACCAATATTTCCGTGTATCTGTCAGTCAGTCCAGAAAATCTGCACCTTTTTTGTGGACGGTTGCATCCGATGTAGGTCTCCTTGATACTGTGGTAAATCATGACCAATCGTTAATAATTGTTTGGAGTGTACCCAGCCTTAAAGGGCATCTATACCAAAAAATAGGTTATTTTAAATTGACCATAACTGGAAACTATAATTTTCCCCAACCACTGTATCATTTTTTTGTTGATCTGACCCCTATTTCTTTAGATATACAATCTAAAACATCTTACATTTCAGTTGTCAATCAAGTCATAAACTATCCTTCTGTGAGCAGTTTTACTGAAGCTGGAATGGTGACAAAGATTTGACAGTTGAAATGCTGTATGCTGTGTGCAGGCTTGACAGTTTGCAGGAAAAATAGTCAGGTCGGGTGGAAGTGGGAGTGGTTAAAAGAGGGAGGGGGGATACTGCTCCTAAACAAAATGTGTGCTGGATTGAAGGCATGCAGCAACACATGCCAATCAGAGTAAGTGCTACTTACATGTATTCAATTATAGATTAAGATGAGGCAATGTCATTTTTTCATTATAGTGTCCCTTTAACCTTTAAGGATAATTGGTTGGATACATTTACCTCTAATCAACAACGATTAGGTAACAAATACTACATAGTATAAATACTATACTAAATAAGCTATTATTTGCTATCACTATCACTTTTTGCTGATGTGCTGCAGCTATAATGGTTCCTCCCCATTATTATTAGGAAGTATTGTTCAGTTTTTGTTTAGCTTTTATTGAACCATCAACACATCAGGTGGTCACTTGATGAAGGGGGAGGAGCCCCCTGAAACGTTGTGTGCTACTGATGTGTTGATGGTTCAATAAAAGTATATACATTGTATCTTTGGTGCGTGATCTTCCATAAGGTTCTGACCGCATTGGATTTATTGGCCCTTATGTGGAAAGGGCTGGAATTATCTGCACCCACGTCTGCGAATGTGCATAGGGCATCTAAATAAAAGACTGTTTTTATTAGCTACCTATTCCTAGTTCCACCTACCATGGATACAGTGAACCACTAATTTTACCCCAACAAAACTTAACAAATAAACAATAATTCAGTGTATGTTATCCTTGTAATGAAAACTGGATTTAATCTGTTCCTGTCAAACTTAACTTAGTTTTATTTAATGTGTCCTACTATAAACTTTATGGGTTTCACAAGTGATGCACAAGTATTGCTGAGAGGAGCCAGTCAGCAAAGTTTATAAGCAAGTGTGTGCTTGACAATAATTGATGTTTCTTGATCCAACGGGGGCGATTAAACACACTACTAATGACTCCCTTCAGAATTTGCACAGGAAAGTGGTCCCTTATGACTATAGCCTTAGTAGGCAATCTGGAATAGACAAGCTTCACTGCTGTCTTCTCTTTGAGCTATTGTTTGGGGAATATGGGTGGGTTCTAGTCAGTTGACCCAGTTCCTTTAGTAATTCTGCCTAACTTTAACCATTCAAAGGAAGCTTTGTGTGACCATGTTACAATAAGAAAACAAAAATATGTTCAGTGTGTTTCCCACAAAGACTTCAAAGTAAAATGGTATCTTACACTCAATGTTTCAACTGTAATTGATTCTTAAAAAAAAAAAAAGAGACTGATGTATATTACTCAACTGAGATAACTTCACTGTAAGCATTGCTCCCACTGGGCATTTAAACATTTAATTGTTGTCTTTCAATGCATCAGAGCCAATACCCTGCACAATATTTCAGTTCTGCCTAACAAAGATCAATTGAAATATTCATCAGACAATCTTTTGATGTATTTTATTTTATTGCACATTAAGATAAAAGTTAGTTAATCCTTCCATTTTACTACAATACATTATTAATTTGTTTTATATTTTAGTATTTATAATTTGAAAACATACACGGCTTCACTAGCGGTTAGTGTGACTAAATCCTTCCTTGCTCCGGCTGCATGGGAATCGGAAGACACCTGTGCAGCCAGTGCTCATGATTTAATATCGTGTTTGCACTACTTGCCAGCTCGTGGCTGGCGTTAAAATCACGCTGTGAGCAAATACCTTTTTCGGGATTTACCAACCGTCGCAAATGCGATATTGAATCACATTCAGGAGGTTTACCAAGAGCGATAGCGGCTCTGGGTAAATCGCCCTGACAGTATTTTGGAGCACTGTATGATATATCTTATAATGAGGGCTAGTCCGAGTGTAATATTTTCCTCTTTCTGTATTTGTAGGGTTTGAAGATTTTACATGGACAGTCATAAAATAACTTCACCTGGATTTAAACTATTAGGGAGATTCAATTAAAGTTCTTATGGTAAAAAATAATTGGCCCAACCAATCAGATGTTAGCTTTCAAATGTTAGGCTGGGTACACACTGTGTCCGACCGAGCGTTCGCTCAGAGGCAATAGTGGCCAACAGTTTGCATGACTGACCGTGTAGTCCCTTAGGGAACCGCATGATCGGCCATGATTTAGTCACAGTTCCAATCGGCAGTTTTTCATCCATATCAACTCAAGCTCAGTTGCGGCCATCCACCCCACACCATCAGATATTTCCAACTGATACACAGCACTATCGGTCGGTTGGCCGGAAATATCTCATGGTGTGTACCCAGTCTTAAATAAGGCAATGTAGAAAAAATTATCCTTCCCAGGTCAGAAACGACAATGGGTGCTCAGGTAGAATAGCGTACAGTCTACAAGTGAGTTCAAAAATCATGCACACCAGTCTTAGTGATTTATGGTGTTTATTGAAACATCAAGTAACACCACATTACATTTCAGTGCAGAGCAGCTTCCGCAGACATATACAAAAATGAGGATGGGCCCTTAAATAGACTAGAGAGGGCACATCAGTATGATTTTGTGCCATCTCTAGTCTATTAAAGGGACTTGTCCTTATTTTAATCCTTTTGTATATGCCTGAGAAAGGTGCTCTGCACCGAAACATCAAACGGTGTTACTAATGCAGGTGTGCACGGTTTTTTAACTCATTTTCAGCCTTAAACAAAATCTGATTGGTTGGGACAAAATTAGCACCACTTTTAATGATAAGAACTTTTATTAAATCTCCCTGTATTTTTTGTAGCATGAAATCCAGTGTTGCATCCTATAACCTCTAGACCAATTCTACCTCCATGATAAAATGCTTGGAACAGAATCTCTTTTTGGACTTTACAATCTAGAGAAGGAAGTTTTCTGTAGAGAGGAAGATAAATGTTTTTGAACATGATTAATTTGAAAGTATGGACTGTATTATGCATTTTTTTGTGTAGATGAACACTTGTTATATTATCTATGTTATTTCTACAGTACTCAGCATTGGCAAATCAAGTGTTAACATGGTTCTAAAGCTGCACATCAGCTGTCAAATCTTTGTATCCATTCATGTTATCATCTGTCTTCTTCTGCAGACTGATCAAGTAAGGCAACAGCCAAAGGAGAAGATCTGTTTGGTGCTTAGCTGCAGGTTGTGCACTGTACCCGTCTTGGTTGTAAAGGCTGGAATATTGTGGTGTGCACACATTAAGCACAGGATTAAATCAAAGCTTCTGTGCGTACAGATGAACTAGTCAGTGGAGAATTCTACTGCAAATGCACTCCTCCTTTACATTCCCTTTCATTAGCAGAATATCATATTCAGAGACATCATATCATTTACTGCTTTACATCATTAGATCCCAAGAAGGCTCAATCAGACTCCAACTTAGCAAGTTTAGATTCCCCGAGGGCCTACAGCCTCTCTTTCTACATCAGTATATTCTCCTCTGAACTATCAGAACCACCATCAATTCATCAAACCTCCCACCAAGAACACAGAATTCCCATAACCTCTTTTGGAACATCATTATCAAGCAGACAATCGCTGTTCCTTTATGTCTAAGAAACTTTCCTCAACAGGTTCATATCACCGACAGAATGACTGATCTGTTCAAACCACCAATGGTTTTAAACATGCTCTATCAGCATTTACTCCTTTTTTTGCTGTGGGTTTTAAAGGAGAACTAAACCCAATTTTTTGCAATATGAAAACATCCCCTCTAAAAACACCTATAAACTGTAAAATCCCACTACAGTAATTAACACTAAAGTAAATACACTGACTGGCCACAGCTCTGGCCTCAGTCACGTGCTCCCTTTTCTAATCTGTCCTGTAATAGGCTAGAGGCTACTAGTGGGTGTGACCAACTGTACCAAGTTCCTGCAGTATCGTAGGACTGAGCATGTGTATAGAACACAATGGTCAGTGACCACACTGTGTGATACTGGAATGTTGGGAAATAAAATGCAAACCTCATGTTAGAAAGGTAAATTTTCCAACAACCATATTGAAATGAGAGTTAAGACACAGATAAAAACTTTTATTTTAAAGGACAACTCCACCCTCATAAGAATATCTTTTAGAAAGAATGGCCTCTTTAAAATGTGTTGATATATCATACTTTGTCCTATGAATTCATTACTTTATGCCTGCTATGTTTCTGGATATGTCATGGAAATTGAGCAATTTAGAAACTTGTACTGAGCATTTACTGAGCCTGGGCATGCTCAGAAGAGGCAGATAGGGGATTAACATTCAATCATTGGTTGTGATGTCAACTGTCAAATCCATAACTGACAGTTGCTAACTGGAAGAACCAGGAAGCAGAAACAGGGGAAACAGGACATTGTGCAGGATTTCAGGTTAGGACTTATATATTTCAGATTTCAAACTAGTACGTTAGGGTTTTGGGGGGCGATTGACCTGTATGTAAGTTTTTTTTTAGGGCTGGACTTGCCCTTTAAGGTGCTCTTCCTTTAGAAAGAGTCTTGTTCTGAGGCTTTAGTTGTCCCTTAAAGGCAAGGAACAAGCACCTCCACTTTTTTATGTTAAGAGCCTGTTACACCAACTGAAAATGATTAGTCATTTCTTCACCACTGTTTATATCAAACACAATATTTCAATTTTGATTAATTTTAATTAATTGTGTAGGAATTGGAGAGAGCAAGGCATTCATGTTTTAGCTAACTGTTCATTGAGAACAATGAGCCTGAGACTAAATGAGCCAACATTTGTTTATAAAATAGAATTACTGTCATGTCAGTTCAGATTAATCATTTTATGAGTTCTTGTTTGTGGCTTTTCAAAGTGAAACATATCCTTTTAGGGCTGTGGAACAATTACCCCATAATGCTAGTTCCTCACAGCATTAGCTAGCATGGTGATCAAAGTGATTTATCGAACTATACAACACAATGATAATGCTAGAAATCTGCCTGTGACCCATATTACAAACTGCTGCCAATGTGAAAAGATGCAATACACATGTAAAATCTCCCTGACGCTTCTAAACATATTTACTAGCACCAGATCCCTTGACTGTCTTCTGCTGCTATGTGTATTTTCCTTCAAGCACTCGCAGCAGCAGAAGAGGCTTCTGGTAACGGCCGTCAGTGCTTGCCTGTGATGTCAACGTCGTGGCTCTCACTGATGTCTGCTACTAGGAATTAAGTGAGAACCGGCGAGGGATCAGGTGCTGGTAAGTAAACTTAGAAGCATCAGGGAGATTTTTTAACCTAGAAAGGTCTAGGTTTTGGGGGGTAATTAGGTTAAAAGGCATGTCCAGCCTTAAAATAACTTTAGATGAGGAAGAAATCAAGGCAAAAGCAGAATAAAGCAGAATAAAGTTACACACAATGTGTACCGGTAGTAGGGCCAGCCACAAGCCCCTGATCTGTGCAGCGTCGTGCAGGTTTTAATCAGTTGATCGCACGTATGAATCAGCTGTTTAAAAGACCGGACCCGAACTTCCGTTTCAGTTCCAGAAGTTCGGTCCAGTTTTAAATACAGTAGCTGATTGTGCGTATGTTTCATTCATACGCGCGATCAACTGATTAAAACCTGCACGTAGATGCACAGATCTTGCAGTCTGCGGAGGGAGTCAGGGGCCCGACCCCCAAACTCGCGCGTGTGCGGGGGGGTGGGGGGGCCTTCAGGTACACCCCTGTGCCCGTTAATATCTTCTCTCATTTTAAGGAATGTGATTAGGGTGGCAATAGTATAACAAAACATTTACCTATAGACTTCTAAGTTATATCCTCCACCATTTACCTTCAGTTAGATACTGTACACTATTGAGAAATATATTGCACAGAGCTGTGCTAAGGTTCACTTCATTATCCACCCCCTGCAGCTCTGTACTATGTTGTTTCTGTAACTGTTAAGTGTTGAAGGGCCGAGGGAATGCAATTTGAGAGAGACTGTGGCAGATTAAGAGCAATTTTTAGGAGATTTGAGCAGATTGAAAGCAATATCTAGGAGATAGCGTTAAGCTAGCTACCCACAGTACCGATAAGTACAGTATCGAGGCTTTATCGGCACTGTGTACCCAGCTTTTCCAAACGAGCGCGCAGCCGCTGAACATTCGGGTTGGCAGACCGTTCATTCAGGAAAGAGAGAAAATTTCCCTCAGCCTTGGTAGACTCCCCATAGGGGAGTCTGCTGCGGCTGAGGGAAACACACAGTCCCGACCGTTCTCCCTACACTGTGCATATGCTGTGCATAGGGAGGATGCTCTGGAATGTGTGTATTGTGATTTTTGAAAAATGACATCATTCCAAAATCTGGCAAGTGTGTACCCAGCTTTAGATTAAAAGCAATATTGTGGTGCTAAATAGGATCTGATTGGTTGGGGCAAAATTAGCACCATCAGGGACACTTCTAGGGTTTGCTGCCTGAGACAAACTTTTGAATGCCACCCGTGATTATTTCCAGGCGTGGCACAAAGCGCACCTCTGCTGTCTTAAATTGGGTGTGGCTTTCTTGGTGGCCGTGGGTTAAGTTTTACGATTTTGAACTTCCCATCACATAGGTATTTAAACAGCTCCTCAGATAGTCAATTACCAATAATGTAAATTACTAGAAACAGATATTACATCCCTTTCTCAAACAGCTTGTGTTGCCAATACCATATTGCTCCTTTCAGGTTTTTGTTGCTCAAATCAATATAACCCTACCAAACAAAGTAATTTTAACAACATCATATCTGTTACTAGGGAAAATATTTTTTTTTTCTTCACCGGTCAAGAAAATCCCCCCCCCCCTATCTACTACCCATCTGCCTCCTTTCTTCTTCAGTGCAGGGGTGCGGCCTGAGACAAATGTCTCACTCTGCTAATGGTAGATGTAGCCCTGAGCACCATTTTTAACATTAGGAACTTTTATTGAATAACCCTGATGATGTATGGCTACTGAAAGCCATACCAACCAGCCTTTCAGCATGAAGATTTTATTCGGTTTGTGTCTTAAGCTGGCCATACATGGGCACACAGATGTTCTTCCCATGGATTTCCGATGAGTGCAACAATCAGAAATTCAATTGGAAGAACAATCGAAGTTCCCACCTTGAGCCTTATGTTCTGCATATTTCAATTTGAAACCTGCGGAGAGATGGGGAAAAGAAGATGGGGTCACCGGAAAATTTTCCACCTGGCCCAATCTAAATTTTCCGATAAACTGCTCAACATTGTTAAGTGGTCAATTGGAAGGCAGAAAACAGTTTTCAATATTTTGAGTGATCCGATCATATTATTTGCATCGCTCAAAATGTTGATCCTTTGTATAGGGGGTATCCTGTGTAAGGGAAAACTGACTGAAAAAGTGTGTTGCTAGATCATTTGGTCTAGTATGGACACAATAAATGATGCATGAGTTTTCAGTAGTTGTCCCTACATGTTTCACTAATGTGGCATACACCGTATACATTTGAGTATAAACTATGAAATTTAAAATCACTCTGAATGTCTCCCCTCGGTTTAAACTTGGGTCTGGGCTGATTGGATGCTTGAAGGAGCAGCTGGAGGAAATCACATAGCCCTGGGAAAATAAAAAGCTGTACCTTGTAACACAATGGAATCCTCTTCATTTGGTGGCTTAGGCATTGTTGTCTGCACTTAGATCAGCCCAGACTGCATGGGAAATGGAAAACAAAAATGGGAGAAGTAACAGGATTCAGCAAACATCTCTTAAGGAGGAATCTTTTATATTCAGGCTGCACAGGGCTCATCTGTGTATTGGCTTTCTATGGGGCTTGTGATGGGACTTTCTATGGGCTGTGTATGAGACTTTGTATGGGACTTTCTATGGGGCTGTGTATGGGACTTTCTATGGGGCTGTATATGAGACTTTAATGGGACTTTCTATGGGGCTGTGTATGGGACTTTCTAGGGGCTGGTATTGGACTTTCTATGGGGCTGTGTATGGGACTTTCTATGGGGCTGTGTATGAGACTTTGTATGGGACTTTCTATGGGGCTGTGTATGGGATTTCTATGGGGCTGTGTATGGGACTTTCTATGGGGCTGTGTATTGGACTTTCTATGGGGCTGTATATAAGGCTTTATGGGGCTGTGTATGATTTTTTTCTATGGGGCTGTGTATGGGAATTCTATGGGACAGTGTATTGGACTTTCTATGGGGCTGTGTATTGGACTTTCTATGAGGCTGTGTATGAGGCTTTCTATGGGGCTGTGTATTGGAATTTCTATGGGGCTGTGTATGGGACTTTCTATGTGCTGTGTATGGGACTTTCTATGGAGCTGTGTATGGGACTTTCTATGGGGCTGTGTATGGGGCTTTCTATGGGGCTGTGTATTGGACTATCTATGGGGCTGTGTATGAGGTTTTCTATGGGGCTGTATATGGATTTCATGGGGCGTGAATAAGGCTTCTATGGGGCTGTGTATTGAACTTTCTATGGGGCTGTGTATGAGGCTTTCTATGGGGCTGTGTATTGGACTTTCTATGGGGCTGTGTATGGGACTTTCTATGGGGCTGTGTATGGGACTTTCTATGGGGCTGTGTATTGGACTTTCTATGGGGCGTGCATGGGACTTTCTAGAGGCTGTGCATTGGATTCTATGGGGCTGTGCATGGGACTTTCTATGGGGCTGTGCATTGGACTTTCTATGGGGTTGTGTATTGGACTTTCTATGGGGCTGTGTACAAGGCTTTCTATGGGGCTGTGTATTGGAATTTATATGGGGCTGTGTATGGGACTTTCTATGGGGCTGTGTATGGGACTTTCTATGGAGCTGTGTATGGGACTTTTTATGGAGCTGTGTATTGGACTTTCTATGGGGCTGTGTATTGGACTTTCTATGGGGCTGTGTATGGGGCTTTCTAGGGGCTTTGTATTGGACTTTCTATGGGGCTGTGTATGGGATTTCATGGAGCTGTGTATGGGACTTTTTATGGAGCTGTGTATTGGACTTTTATGAGCTGTGTATTGGACTTTCTATGGGGTGTGTATGGGGCTTTCTATGGGGCTGTGTATTGGACTTTCTATGGGGCTTTCCATGGGGCTGTGTATTGGACTTTCTATGGGCTGTGTATGGGACTTTCTATGGACTGTGTATTGGACTTTCTATGGGGCTGTGTAGGGGCTTTCTATGGTCTGTGTATTGGACTTTCTATGGGTCTGTGTATTGGACTTTCTATGGGACTGTGTATGAGGCTTTCTATGGGGCTGTGTATTGGAATTTCTATGGGGCTCGTATGGGACTTTCTATGGGGCTGTGTATGGGACTCTCTATGGAGCTGTGTATGGGACTTTCTATGGAGCTGTGTATTGGACTTTCTATGGGGCTGTGTATGAGACTTTCTATGGGGCTGTGTATGGGACTTTCTATGGGGCTGTGTATTGGACTTTCTATGGGGCTGTGTATGGGACTTTCTATGGGGCTGAGTATGAATCTTTCTATGGGGCTGTGTATGGGACTTTATGGGGCTGTGTATGAATCTTTCTATGGGGCTGTGTATGGGACTTTCAATGGGGCTGTGTATGGGGCTGTGTATTGGACTTTCTATGGGGCTGTGCATGGGACTTCTATGGGCGTGATTGGACTTTTTTTGGGGCTGTGTATGGGGCTGTGTATGGGACTGTGTATGGGACTGTGTATGGGACTTTCTATGGGGCGGTGTATGGGACTTTCTATGGGGCTGTGTATGGGACTTTCTATGGGCTGGTATGGGATTCTAGGGCTGTGCATTGGACTTTTTAAGGGGCTGTGTATGGAGCTGTTTAGGGACTGTGTATGGGACTTTCTATGGGGCGGTGTTTTGGACTTTCTATGGGGCTGTGTATGGGACTTTCTATGGGGCTGTGTATTGGACTTTTTAGGGGCTGTGTATGGAGCTGTTTATGGGACTGTATATGGACTTCTATGGGGCGGTGTATTGGACTTTCTATGGGGCTGTGTATGGGACTTTCTATGGGGCTGTGTATTGGAATTCTATGGGGCTGTGTATTGGACTTTCATGGGGCTGTGTATGAATCTTTCTATGGGGCTGTGTATGAATCTTTATGGGGCTGTGTATGGGGACTTTCTTGGGTTGTGTATGAGGCTTTCCATGGGGTTGTGTATGAGGCTTCTATGGGGCTGTCTGTGGAATATGGGGCTGTCTATGGTAAAAAGGCAACCCTTGGCTTATACTCGAGCCATAATTTTTACTTGTTTTTCAGGTAAAAATCGGATAAGCTTATATTTGTATATATACAGTAGATAGATAGTGTAACCCTTCCATATACAAGCGACTTTCATTGTAAGCTCAGCCCTTTATCATAAATAAATATGTGTAAGTAGCTTACTCTGAAGTGTGTTGCTGCATGCATAAGGCAGTTACTTGACAGCTGAATGAAATGTAAAGGCGATTATACGCATTGCCGATATGGGTAATCAATTGGAAACAAACATCAGAAATGTGTCGGGCCGAAATCGACCGACCACAATGCCGACAAAGACCGTAAACGACATTACGATGGTCGGAAAAGACAGAAAGTTACCACTGGCATACAGTATAATCATCTTGTATGAGCTCACTCTTTTCTGACACTTTGGGCAAATCAGGGTTGTAAAACTAAAGATTGTTAAAGGAACGGTATCAAAAATAGTGATAAATATGTACCAAATGGCGATAGCAATTCATTAACTGTGCTCAATACAGTGCTCTGTCCTCAGTATGAATTCAATGTGTATGAAAAAGTCTAACACACAAACTGAAAAAGGATGATTGCCAGTTTTTTTTTTTTTTTTTACAAAGTAATACACCACCCAAAGCCCAAACTGCAATAGTTAGAAATCTGAGAGATGTAAGACTCACCAAAAAATGCTGCCCGATGCTCTTACCCTTCTTTCTGCTTCCTGACTATCCAGTTACCAGCTGTCAATCACTGATTTCATATATTACATTAGTTTACATTACAGCCAATGACTGAATGCTATTAAACTCTCTATCAGTTTCAACATGACCCCGCAATTATTCCACAGGAGCAATAGTCATCCATGTGTTTGCATAGACGACTGTTCTTTCTTTATCTTCTATGCCACGTTTTGTATAGTACTAAATCATTTTAGCTTATTGGATTTTTACTCCTCCTGGTCAGTCTCACCCCCTGCGGTTTACTTACAATTCCACAGAAGCCATCCATGTGGCTGCCAAGCTCTCATTTTAAATGCTAGCATTATCTTCCTTATGTTATATTCTCCAGTCCCTTCCCTTCCACAAAACACCTGAAATTGTGGAATTCGCAAAAAAGTGGTATTAGTGTAATGGTAGCCACCAAAGCCTTTCTCTGAAGATTGGTAAATCTAAGTATAAGGGAAAGAGCTAAAGTGGTGGTGCTTTACCTTACAGATAATGGTATGTACAGGGTGGACTGCCCTTTAATGAACTAGAAGAAAACAGTCAGTATTGGCTTGGTACAAAGGCTCAGGTGCTTGCAAGATTCTTTTTTGCGCACTGCCACGATTATATACTTAACCTTGTTAACCCCAGTACATTGCTGCAAGGGGGTTTTTTCGGCTTTAAGACTATAATAGTGATATTGGCTCCAGTCCCCATACATCCCAAACAAAATATAGTAGATAATGCACCCCTACTGTAAATTATAGGATATTAGAAGTCACAGAGGAGTTACGTTACCTAATCTAATATCCGAATAAATTTATGTAAGGGGTGCATTTTTAAATCATTTATTTCTATATTCCCCCCCTCCTCACTTCCCCCACTTCAGTTTATTCCCCCCTGGCTTCAGTTGCATTGGCTGCCACTCAGTTCAGTGTCTCCTGCACCACTGTGGATGTGCTATTCCTCCTGTCCGTTTTACATTCTGTACAGTGCTGATCTATTGCACAAGTGATTTGGAAGTCACTCGCGCGATAGTTCAGTATTGTGCACAAAGTAAAAGGAGGAGCCACGCCATCCACAGGCGCGGGAGATGTTGGAATTGGTGGCAGCCAATGAAACTGAAGATAGAGCAAAGGGGAGAGAAAACAGAGGTGAGGGAAGTGAGCCAACTTATAATCGGCATGCTACTATGTAGTAGCCAGACTACATACTTTTGTGATCTTCTCAGTATATATATGCTGAAACATGAATTCTGTGAGAAACTATTTATGAATGTGACCAATGAAATGGAAAATCACCCTCAAATGAAAAATTGTGCATAAGTAGATCTCCAACCTAACCCAAACCGCAAAAGTTAGAATTGAGAGTTGTAAGTCTTACCTAAAATGCTGCCTGATGTTCTGTTACTCTTTTTCTGCTTTCAGTTAGCAGTGTCATTCATGGATTCAACAGAATACATCACAGCCAATGACTGACTGCTATTCACCTAGCTGCCTTGGAGGCAAAGGGAAGAGGGAGAGCATCATTTTGCTGAATGACAGATTTCTTTGGTTCGGTTCCAAGTATTTACCTTTCTCAAGCAAATACTTGGTATTAAAAATAAATATAAATCAGAATCTCGAATCATCGGGATTATGATTTATTAGTGGATAATCCACCCCAACTGTAAATTATGAGGATATTAGAAGTCACTTGAACATATAAAAGTACGAGGGCGCAGGCCGAGTACCTTTATACAGGGCACGGAACTCCAAGGTGACTTCTAATATCCTTAATTTACAGTTTGGGGTGCATTATTTATTATAACCTACCCCTTTGGGGCTTCGGTTTCCTCTCCTCCTGGAACTGTAAGATTATAAGGCTATAATCTTACAGTTCCTCACATAGAAATCACACAGGGGTAGGTTATATTTATTTTTATGATTGTCCAGATATGATTTTCCTAATAGCATCCCTCTGGTTGTGAAGTAGTGCTTGATCCACAGAGATGCATCTTATAATAAATCTCTAGGTGTGAGTTGACCAGGGTACCAATGTTTATATATGACAAATTGTAATGATTATTCACAAGATTTTTGATGGTGAATATAGATTAAGGTGATGGTCATTTACTGCCATGGTTGATGTCATTTCCTGGTTTAACATTAAATCCATGTGTTAAGAGTAAGCTATTGATACCATTTTGACTTAAGCTGATGAAAGGAGCATATGTCTCTTGAAACGTCGCTCTGTTGATGAGTATAAATAAATGTAAACGCATTGGGATTCTGAGTGCTGCCTTTTGTATAGTGTTTGTATTGTGGGGACAACACAGCCAGTATCCCTTAGGCACTGCACCGGACTATTCATATAAGGAGGAGTCCTGATTGTATATATAAACGCTATAATACTATACTGTGCATATGTATGTGTTTAAATATGTATATATATTCTCTAGATGATTCATATTTATTAAACATGGTTTAGTGGTTTCTAGGTCAGTCAGTGACTGTGGGCATAAGGGGGAATATTTTGGTTTGTAAATGTAAATCTCATACAACACCCTAAGGGGGGCTATGCCACTTTAAATCACAGTGGAAATTCACTGGGATGTTATGTGAATAGAATGGGGGTTAACGTTAAAGGCACTCTGTTGCTGAGAGAAATCAGGATCTGTATGCTGGAAATAACAATCTCCTTTTTCCAAACAAGTTTCCACAAAGTAATGCAAGGGAGTAGTAGGGTGGGTACCATGTATCGGCAGATGGAAATATTGCATGGTGCTGGTGGCCGCAACTTATTTTGGTCACCGGTTTTCTGGAACAGGGTATGTGTGGTAAATCACAGCTAATTGTTCCCTATGGGTCTGCCAAATCGATTACGGTGAACTGTGGCCACTGCTACTTTTGACGCGACCAACAGTGATTTGGCTGGCTGACTACTCGCTAGTGCAAAATGATGCCATTTTGTAATCATGCCATTTCACTGCAATAGATGTCCATTTTATCCTTAAAAAGAAACCTTTTCAGATGTCTAAAATATTATTTGTTCATATAAGATGTCCTTTACATGATTATGAAAGGTCAAAAATGTAAATAATAGAAATAAACAAAATAAATAAGATTAGATTTTTATGAGTTTGATTTAGAAGTCAAGAGAAAGCCATTTTTTTACCGCATACCAAAACTTGGCACCAGTGTGCCAACAGTTCAGGCACTATTCATTTGCTATGCTACATAGGCGTAAAAGTGTTGGAGGCATAACTGAAACATCACTAATAAGGGTTAACTTCCCTTCACCCTTCTGTTCATATTAATGTTAAGCCAGTCTTCATAATCTGGGAGGAGGAACCAAAGTCCAGAAAATACTCCCCATTTCGCACATGTAGTTACAGAGCTATATATTGCACTTTGGGCAAGATTAACAAACTCTGCCTTACAAGACAACTGGAGAACAACACATTAAGGAGGTGTAGTAATGCACCAAACTCCTTTAAGATACAATTAAAGGCAGTAAAATAAAGAAGATAACATAACATCCTGTACCCTGGATACTTGCCTTAATTTTTTTTAAGTTATTTTTTTAAAAAAGTAGAGCCCTCCAACATCAACTAAAAATCTGCATGTTTTATTCTATGTCTGCCTTTACCTTGATGCATGAATAACAATGGATCCAGAATTAGATAAAATGTAATTCTAAAAAGACACTCAGCCCTCTTCTGAAATTATCCAATTAATTTCCAGTACCACAATATTTCCATTTGTACTATAACTCTGTAGCACCCAAAGACAAAATTTTGTCCCCAAAGATGGTCTATTGGTGAAAATCGGCAGAAAGTTTATTGTACAGAATGTGCACCCTTAAAACAAAAAAGTCACTTATCAGTATACTATCCCCCCAATTTATTCACCAGATGTATTACTAACCAGATATTAAGCACTATTATTGCCTTATCTGACAAAAGAAGCTGGCTCCTCCCTCCATGCAGTCACCAAGGCTTTGACTGCTGACATCACACCAATGATTGACGCTCTTTACCCTGCTGTCTCCTATCACATGCTCAATCATAAAAGCTCATTGAGCAGGAGGGAGGAGGTGGCAACCTCTGCCAAAAATGTAGAGAACTGGGCAATACTTATCATTAATATATGGTTAGAAATGCATAATAAAGGGCTAACAATTGGGGCTAGGGGCAATAAATGACCAGTGGAATTTTTTTGTTTTAAGGGTGGACATGCCTTTAATGTATTTGTAGAAAGTTATCATATATTTGTCCTTATTCTTCTTATTAATGCAGTCGTCCTTCTCTAAATTTCTCCAGTTCAATAATGGCCTGCATATGTAACTTTATGGCTTATAATTTCTCCCTTGAAACTCTAAGTTTCGTTATACACAGACAAGACAAGATCTTGTTGCCTCTAGCTTCTGCTGACTGGCATAGTTTTCTACAACTAAGCCGTTATTTACTACTGATAGTTGATTTCCAACAGAGCTTTGGCTAGTTATACACCTTCCAATGCTGCGCAACGATGCAACCGATCAATACTTCCTGACCAAAATGAGATCCGAAATAGCGATTAAGTTCACCATCTGCACCATCAATCTTAAGAGATTTCACTTAAAATCTGTCGAAGTGTTAGTCGTGGATAGGATTGTCTTAAAAATTTCCAACCGGTTTGATCAGCTTCAGTTCAATAAACTACAAGACATGGATTCCTATGAAACAGAAGTGGAATGGTATTCCATTTCTGACCGTTTTAATGTACCGTATATACTCGAGTATAAGCCGAGGTTTTTAGGTTTAAAAATCAACCTAAAAAACCTTGCCTCGTTATACTCGAGTCAAGACAAAACTTACCTTAATTCCATATGCAGCGCGAGTCAGGAGGAAAGCCGGCAGTTCCCAGTAGTTCTTCGCGGGTGCGCGATGATGTCATCGCGCACGCTGGCGGGATGACGTCATCGCGCAGCCGCGAAGCAGTACTGGGAACTGCCGGCTCTGCACAGAGCGAGCGGCAGCCGGCGGAGAGATGAAGACTGAAGACTGAGAGATGAAGACTGAAGACTGGCCAGGTACGGTAAGTGAAATGGGGGGGCTCTAGGGTGGGGGACAGTATGCCATACAGTAACACCCAATACCTTTCTACTATAGGTGCAACTCCCAGCAATGAAAGCATGCTGGGAGTTGTAGTTTCCAAACATCTACAGTGGAAAGGTATTAGGGTTACTGTATGGGATTACTGTACATTTAAAGGGCAACTACTACCCTTGGCTTATACTCGAGTCAATCATGGGTTACTGAAATGGGTACCTCGGCTTATACTCGAGTATATACTGTACTAGTCAAAAAAATCAATCCATGTATGATCAGTTTTATTTAGCACAGAATAATTTATATTATAAGTATATTAAGGATTTCTAAACCTTATATGCATATGTAAACTTACTTTTATCAACAGTAAACCTCAACATCTGCTTTGCTGCCTATTCAGCTCTGATTGCACAATTGCACATTATAAGCAGTTAATGTCATGCACACTTTTCTATTATCAGTAGGACAATGCTTTCAATTCTCTTCTAGTTTATTGATAGACAAATAAAACAGAAGTGATCCAAACACAGGTCTCTTTGGTAAAAAACTTGCTGACAAACTTTAGTCATGATGATGTTTGTTGACAACTAACCTCCGTACATCATTTTCAAAGAGATGAATGCAATTGATTGTAATGTGAAGTGGATCAGCAGTTTTGCCTGTCAAAATTCCCGGCTTGATCATGTTTATGACCATTATTGAGATCATCTATGATATCGACACAAAAATGATCGGGACAGGTGGTTGTTGTTCGAACATCGGAAGATAAGTTTGTAGTGAATGGCAGCATTATAATAATTAAGACACTATGTAGATTTGACATTTAATCTTTATATCTATCTAATGTCTTTAAAGGGCATGTCCATCTTTTAGATTCCAGTAGGAACCCGCCTCCCAAACCCTGAAACTGTTTTAATTACAGACCCCAGATCAGTTCTTAAAGCAGATATACTTAAAATTAATGCCTGCAAGCTCCCAGTTTCAGTCAGCGCTGTGAAAGCTTAGAGAGACTTAGCGCATGCTCTCCTAAGCTTTCATTGCACTGAATGAACCCTACTGATTGACTTGCTAGTATTGGACATGATGTCATCTGTCATGGCAGTGACTGCAGGCCTACCTGGAAGAGGGAATTAAACCTGCAAATGCGGTCTGAAAGGGCAACTTCTCCCCTCAAATGAAAACTTGTATACAGGTAAATCTAACCTGAAATGCTGCATGATGTTCTGTTATCTCTATTCCTGTTTCCTGGTTCTTGCTATTCCCCCACTTACTTCCTCTGAGCATGTAAAAAAGCTTGCTGCATAACAGTAGAATTAGTTGTTTTATCAATCCAAACTACTACTACATCATAGATGCTATGTGTTATAATATAGTATTTGAGGTTGAATAAAGAAATATGTCCATCTGTCCAAACTTTTTTAGCAATACACACATTTCACGATTATGTGCCTATATTTTGTATTGGAGTGCATGCGCCGAAGATAGAAGCTCAGTCGGGACAGCACCACTGTCAGCTGGGAAGGAGCCGCGAGTGGAGCTCCGGTAGGTAACTGTTGCACTGTTACCGGGCGTTCTATTATTTACGGGGAGGTGGGAATAAGTGTTTTCACCTCCCTCTTTTCTATTATTTACAGGGAGGTGGGAATAAGTGTTCTCACCTTCCTCGTTATTATTTACAGGGAGGTGGGAATAAGTGCTTTCACCTCCCTCGTTCTATATTTACAGGGAGGTGGGAATAAGTGTTCTCACCTCCCTCGTTCTATTATTTACAGGGAGGTGGGAATAAGTGTTCTCACCTCCCTGTGAATAATAGATACAGATTTCATGTACTTAATGAAGTATATAATAACGTTTCGTGTCCTTTAATGTAGCATACGCTGAATTGCAAACACTACTACAGAGTTCTGTAAAAATGATACTGTACATCTTATGCCTAGAAAATGTATATCTGTTATCAACCCTCTATGTACCAAGGTTAAGTGCAGTATCATTGTTAGAGGGTATTAAAATGGGACTTTTCAATGCCACCAAATATACAAAAAAGTATAAGACTGAAATGAAAGTGTTAAATGAGGCACTATTGACCTACTGTATCTGGATTAAGGTTGAGGTAAGGGACGTTAGCCACTCTCGGTGCATCTACCGGTTTCCGCATCTCCTCAAAATCTGAATTAAGGTGGAGATTGTGAAAAGCTGAAAAGTAAATAAACTGCTTAAGTATTCCCTGTTTGTAATAATGTTTCCCTGACTCAGGGAATAGGTAAAATTATTTGGAGGTGAAGACTGTGTCTCCACCTCCAAATAATCTAGTGTGACTAGATCTAGGAAGAAAGTCTGATTTCACAACATTGAATGCTATAAAAAAGACAAACATGGAATTCCAGTGAATAATTTATTTAAAATTTAAGTGCTGATTTACAATACACCTGTTCCAGTGCTTTAGTTTATATGTTTGGGTTTCTGTCTATTATTTTTGGGCAAAAATATCACTTTATGTAGACTTATTTGAATGATTTCATTGATTTAAATTTATAGAAGAGTAAAATTTCTTATAATCATGCTTATTACTCTACATTCTCAATTGTATATAACCTGATTGTGCTAAATTGGGTAATGGACACCCATGCCTGTTCTATTTAAAAAAAAATAAAAGTATAATTTTGTGGGAGATAGGAGTATAGCTGCTATCTCCAGTTCTACTAGGAACAGAAATCACTTTGCTGGAATGTCACTGCAGTGCAGCAAAGCAAAATATAGAAACTATCACAAGTAAAGGGAGAGAGAGGCTGCAGCACCTGTAAAATTTTTAGGCAAATGGTCCTATCTTCCACAGAACTGTACTTATTTTTAAAGCTTCTATGTTTTTACTGACCTTCATACATTGAAGACCAATCTGTCCATTTTGGCCATAAAAATTATGAGTTTATTATGGGCTGTAATGAAATTAGAGCATTTCCTACCTTTTCTAAGCAACAGATTATGGGTCATTATTGTGATTACAGCAAGAGGGTATTTCCTATAGATTATCCATTTGCTTCCAAACGCATATCTAAAGGATCTTAATGTTATAATATTTGTCCATCGAGTCCAAAATGACCACTGGTCCACACAGAGATATATTCATACATTTTGTGAGACTTCCATCATGATAGAATACCTATTTTAGGTAAAATTAATCAGTCCCCTGTAGTCCCGTTTAAGGTCATAAGGATAATCTGCAAGATTTCATTAGTTAATCATGTTTGTTATTGTTTGTGACAAACATTTGATTTTATTGATGCTTGTGATGAAAATCTAATTTTCTGCAAATTCTTTTTGTCTTTCATCAAAAAATTCAGTTCGTATTGCCGTGATATGAAATTGTGAGTGCACACGAATTTCCCTGAAATATAACAAAAACAAGAAAATGAAAATGTATTAACATTTCACTTCAGCTAGAAAGGAAAGAATGTGGGAACAAATCACAAAAATATTTCCTATCCACTCTTTTCTGTATTTTGTGTCATTTCATTTCAACTTTACTTCTACATTAAGCTGGTAACACACAATAATTTGGACCGCACACTCGTTTGCACCAAACTGTTGGACGCAGCAACCGACAGACATTCTTCCGGGCCGACCGGTCAGAAGAGCCAAATGGTTGGTCAGGATGAAAAATTGGAAGGTGTGAACCCAGCTTTAGCCTCTATGCCTTTTTTCTTCATTTCACCCACTTTTTGAGTAACAGGAGGGCACACACACACACAAACACACACATATATATAAATTGTGCTTTATAAATTGTGCCTTACACTCTTCAATAAGCATTTTAAAAGGATTTTCATTCGGCAGTACAATTGATTGTGAAGCCCAGAAGGACTATACAGATAAGATCTCTCATTCAGCACCCTGGACAGCAGATCTTTATGCACAGCAATGCATCGTTTTCATACACTATCATGTCTGATTTAAATGTTGGACATATGTGTGAGACAGCGTTGTGCAGTGATTTTCTATGCATTTGATTGATGTTAATCTCTATGGTTTTTGCACCAGAATTAGTAAGTGTTTGCCACAAGGGGGCTAGGAATTTATTCTTAGGGCTGAAGGCACAGAAACCATGGGAAGCATATACTGGTTCAGATATATATTTTAACGTGAGAATGCTTCTTTTTCCATAATTCTGTTTAAATAATTATGTTTTATGTGCAATGCAATATCATCACAGTGAGGATGCACACTGACAGAAATGGAAGTTACTGGAGATCCATTTGTGCTTTTATAATTAAGGGCTTGTCACAAATGACAGTGGGTGCAGTGGCAAGCTGCCCAAAGGCTATTATTCAGAAAGCCAAAAATGTCTCATGGAGAAAGCTTCATATACCAGAATCTAAAGATCATCCAGAACATGTTTTTAACTCCACACTATAGTTGCCTTCAATTCAGTTATTATACATATACTTCCATATAACTTTTTTCATTAAAAAAACACTTGTTCACTTTGAACCTAGGTTTCCTTGGTTGGGGAGCTTATGGCTCATATTTATCTATGTAGGGTCAATTAATATATTTTTTACTATTCATCTCCATGTTAAGGTGCCATTTTTGGGACTTTTTCTATGAGGGGTTTTCCTCGTATTTTGTTTTTCTGTTATTTTTTTTAAATATTCCTGAATGTACTTTTGTTTGTGTCTGCTGTTTTATAGCAAAAAAAAAAGGGGGGGGGTTTACACACACTTTTAACAATTAAAGGAAAAAATGCTAAGATGGGTCAGGGTTTGGCAAAAACTTCTCTGGCAAGAACATCACAAGTCTATCAATAAATTAGGCTCAGTTGATTCTTTGTGTAATTATTTGCAATTTTTTTTTTTAAATTTTAAAATTGCAAACAGATTCCTTTAAAACTTTTTTTTTAAATTATTTTTTTTCTGTTTCCCAAAGTGATCCTTTTGTAGATTAATATAGTACTTATTTATTTTTGTATTTTTTTGTATAGCTTTATCCTTGAAAATATCTTTATCCTGAAAAACTGTTTGAAGAATACAATATATTATATATCTAAATGTGTTATAGAGCCCTTCCATGATTTGGTAAGGTTGGGTAACAGAATAAGTCTGTTATTATTCATTGTATTCCTTCTCTTATTCATTTTAAATATGAATATTATAATGATCGAAAAAGTCTCTATCTGCAACTAATTTTATATAAAAAAATATAATGTAGGAATTGGGTATTTTCCATATAACAGTTTGTAATATCCATAATGCTGTCTCTCTATAGCTACATATGTTTATTTAAGAGCTATTGTTTACTTGCCTATTGTTCCCTTTTTCCAGAACCCCTTCCCCAGATTTGAAAATCATTTATTAAAATAAACTTCTCGGCACCAATAAGCACATTTAATATTGCTAAATGTTTATATTTTTGTATATTGTCACCAGAGGCTGGGCTAAATTCCATGACATGCATTAAACACACAACTGATACTTCCTATTGTTTGTTACTCCCACATCACATGAGGACCATTTTCGACATATATTATTATATCAGTTTAGCACCAGCCCCCACCATGGCTGCATTCACATAACAGACATTTTTCCCCTTGTCTGCAGCAAACAAAATTACCATCAGGATTTATGTTTTCCCTGGCTTCCTATACCAGCTGGACCAAAAAGCCTCTGATGATAATACGTATACCAAACCAGACCTGGAAAACGTTTATCTGTGACAGACGTTAGGAAACTACTGCGCCCCCAACTCTCTCCATCAATACCCCCCCAACAACCCTCATCGTGAGAAAGGGCTGAAGACATGTCACTAGAAAACAAGGCCCTTTTCAAATTCATATTAATTTATCCATGCAGTCCGGCTGAGCCACAGAAGCCTAGAGAGGGGGGCTAGGACAGGCAGCAGAGGGAGGAATGGGGGATGGGAGTTTGTGGGGATAAGTATGAATAGGTCTCAGACACAATAATGCCATTCATGGTTGGACTGAGCAGACACAATAGAGAGTCCTGTATGTGTTGGTGAACAAAATGGCTCCGTCCCAATCCCTTCTCCTCCCTCATTATATAATAGACTGCATTGTGTTTCTCTCCTCTCTACACAGAGAATGACGATCATGTTTGTAACCATCAGAGTGAGAGAGCGCGAGCGGAGAACAAATAGAGAAGCATACCGTCCATGAGGAGGTGGGAAATGTGCACCCCTTAATGTGCTATAACATTGGACTTGCAAAATTTCAGATGCAAATACTCTCTATTACAACCTACACAGTTTAGTTAACATGGGGAAATAAATCTGCTTTTTACATTGCATGGTCTCCAGCATTACCTGGAAACAATTTGTGTAAATGTATAATCAGGAACCGAGAAAGAACCTGGCCAGTGTTTTGAATTACATTTATATAAGCTATGGATGTGTCTTTCTCCTAAGCTTTCAGTATATTTATTGATTGATGTGTACTGCCATGCCGTATGTACCCTGTGCATCTTCCCCAAATGACCTGAAACAAAAAGCATACCTAGAGTAATACAATAAACTAAATCAAGCTTTAAAGGCATACTCTATTTACAATTTATATTTTGGACCATAATTTAAAGCAAAACAATTTAATAATAAACGTACATTGGTACTTCTTAACATAAAGAAAATTTTAATACTGGGACTGTTTTTTGAGATAATTTACCTACATGTGTCTATTTTTGAATTTCATACTGTTTCCTTTTTTTGTTGCAAGTTAAATACATCTTTTAGTTGCCCACCGATGTTACTATCTAACTTTGTAGATTAACTCCAAACTGCCAATTTTATTAGTGGTACAGTGAATGAATTACTGGGTGCAATCCTATGGTCTTGTTCCAATGTCACTGGTTCAGATGTCATAATTCTACTTTTTTACACCTGCTGCTATGTATTTATTTTGTTACACATTGGTATACTAAGTCTCTTAACCATCTTCTAATATTGAAAAAGCTCAGTTCTTTGTATCATTGCTAGACTGATGTCTTTTTAAATGGTTATAAAAGCTACCAATTCAGTTAGAGAACCGCACCATTAGTTATATGTATGTCAATTGAGAATGCTTTTTTTCTGTACCAAACTCAATGGCTGGTTTGTGTAGTAATGAACTCAGACACAAACCTAGTGATATTAGAATTGATGGAGTATACTTGTATTAGTCTGGAATTTGCCTTGAGATGGCACAGACACTTATTATTTTATGTTGGGGTAAATTTAAGGCTACAGTGGGCTACATTCCGGTAATGATTATTCAATGTACAATACTGACTCTCAGATCTGCTAAACGATTCTCTGTTTTACTTTTCTTTTTAAATAGGAATCATTTATTCTGCCGATTTTGAAAAGAAGAATATTTATACAAATATTTATTTTAGCCCGTTCACTATCCAACCCTTAACTTAAATTAAAACAAAAAATCAGAAAATATAAGCTTCCCCTTAAATAAACACTGTGATTTGTCTAGAATTGATTTATTCACCATGGGTCATTCGAGCTGACCAATATAAAGAGCAAGAGGTGTATCAGAATTAAACGTGTTTCTTACTTTGCTATCAATCTATAACCATGTAGAATTTAGCTTAAGGACAAATGATTAGCAGAAACTGAAAATAAACTAATATATTACTTATGTAATAAAATGCAAGATCATTCTTGCAGGTTGTCTGAGAACACGGTAAGGAAAGCAAAATGAAATGCAGAGCTAAACACCAAATATGAAAATCACTAATAAAAAAATAACTAATGAACTGCCTGTAGGAAATGATCTTTCTGCCAATGGGAGGGGACAGTTGTTGTAGATGTTGTGATATTATCTCCCCAACACAGTCAGACATTTTAAAGGAGTAGTCTTTAAAACATTAAACTTTAGTAGACTACAGCAGTGATCAAGTTGCATTTCAAATAAAAAAGAGAACTGAATAATGTAACAGAGAAGCAAACCAAAATATAAAGGCTGAAGGGCCCTGCTAATAAGACTTACAGTCTAAAGGTTATTTATATTATTAAACTGTTTTTCTTCCTGCCTTGAAATGGGCATCTGCTTCTTCCTAGTTTAACAACATAAATAAGACTTTAAGCCCTTTGGGAGGGAGCTATTTTCTGAAGCCAGATTTATGATTTATATGCTATGTAATAGTTTGTACAGACTAGTTCACTGATTCTTGGTGTATTTATGATTGCTGTAAAGTGCTGTGTAAGATATGGAGCTATTTGAAGATTGAGATATAGATACACACAATAGTGAGCGTTATAGGAGGGTTGCACAGTACTTTTCCTAGAGCCCTGCATTTCAATTGGTCCTTGGGGAAAGCTGTTTAGCAAACCTCCCTATCATACTAGAGTTTTGAAGAGCCATTTTATCTTGGTGATTAGGGTATATAAGGTATCTTTGCTAAAAAAAAGTACTGTATGTGTGGATGTTTGTGTGCAACTGAATGCACAGCTCTTATAGTCTCTTTCATATAAGAATCTATGTTCAAATATCCAGCACTTGCCTGTGGCCAATGGAATAAGGAAACCCAGGTGTCAATCCACACAAACCAGTCACTTAAAGACGTAGGAACTGATTGCACTTGATCTCTAAACCCCTGGATTTATTGGCAGCTCTGCCCGTGTTATATCTGAGAACTGCAATAACTTACGTATTTTTTTTAAAACAGGAAACATTCTAAGGAATACATTCTGCCCTTTTATTTATTTTTCATTTTTTCTATATAGAAGATTATTGTTTGGTTTTTTTTTGCCTAAAAATATATGTATATTGTACAGCAGTGCAACGTTTCAGGATAATGTACCTTTCTCAAGCTCAATAAAGCTAATACAGCACATCATTTCACTAGCACAATTTAGGACAACCATACGGAACATGGTACACTGTAAATAAAACATGGATTAAAAACAAATCATCCCTGACCTATGTATACACGATAACTCCTTTCCACATATATTTTAAAATATCTGGTATAGAATGAAGATATTAACACAGTGTGGAATTTATCCTAATACATAGAGGTTGTATATTTTTCACAATATTGTTAAAGGATTCTCCACATAGGCTTAAATATAGACATTTTCGAAACAAGAACAGGGCATGGTCCCGTAATGGCTATTTACACACACCACACACACACACATAATATATATATATATAATATAAATGTAAGATAAAGGAGTGGCACTCCTCTCATTCATACAGCGACCACCCGGGGTGCTACTGGCAAATAATCCAATGTGGCAATATAGAATACAGAGCACTCCTGGGATTTGTGCATTGATTGTATAATTTTATTAAGCCATGTCAATGTGTTTCGGTCCACCTAAACGTTCCAAGTCATATATATATAGCTATCTCAAGATATATATATCATTATATATTACATACAGTATATTCATATTTTAACATGATTATTATGTGTGGTGTTTATGTATATATTTTCTAAAACAAATAGACATTTTAATATTATGCAGAAACCCAATGGTTTCCAGTAGGCTAATGCTGGCTACACACTACACTAGAGATTTGATAGATCATCAAATGTCCAACTGTGGCCCTCCAGAGTGTTGAAAACTACAACTCCCCGTATTTCGGGTTTCTTCTGCAATGGAAGAATGGTAGGAGTTTCTGAGGGATCCATATGCAAATATCTGGTAATTATACTGTCTCATTGGCAAATACCTGTGCCCCTGGAAGGAAGCTGCTTTGAACTAGATTGATGGTAAACTGTAATTTTATTACTATCAATAAATAATATAAAATGTAATTTTATTAACGCTACCAAAAATAGAAACATTGAAGCCGACCAATTAGAAACAAAGATGATATAAATTCAAAAGCATTATAAAAACAGCACCACAAGACACAGTATTATTGCTTTATAATAATGTTTTGATTCTGCCAGCCCCTGACTCATTTGCCAGTGTGTCGGAGTTGTGAGATTGGCAGTGGCCCATTGTTATATATTCCATGCCATTTCCTAACTCTATACAAATAATATATATTATTATTATGGTTTAAGCCTTTCAATGCATGTAGTTTGTAAAGGTTGCTTTCCATTGAGTCCAATACATTTTAGAGTGAATTTTCAGTTTCACAAACTTGGCAACATTTCTCAAAACCACAAGAAAAATGTCAGTTACAACAATATGTGTACAAAAAACCCTACTAGCCCAGTCTTTAAGCCCATTAAGCCACCATATTTATTCTACTCCTACAAAAAAACAGAACTACCTAAGTATAAATAATAAATTTAAAACAAACGATTTTTACCCACTATCGAAGACTTTTAAAGATGTGGTGTTTGCATGCAAAATGCCCTGAACCATCTCCCAAATATTATATGTTTTAAGAGCTAGGCAATTGAGGAAGTTTTTTAAAATTATTTAACGTTCAGGTTAATGGTAACATGTCATATATACCCTTTCTGCCATTGTTTTTAAGCAGTGTCTACCAAGGCAGCATAAGCATTACTACACAGCTCATTTCTTTGTGGAACCAATAATCTCAATTGCTGACTTAAGCCCATAAAAGGTGTTTGGCAAGATGAACAAAAGCTAGTTCACATGCATCCTAGTTTCTTTGAATAGTTAAGTAGCAAAAAGATAAGAGATGTATGTATAAAAACTGTATTCAAAACAAGATGTTTTGACATTTTTATAATAACCCATTATATGGGTACAATTTTAGTAATACCAGGAGCTTACAGCCAAAGAAATGTTCGGGGGGGTATTACTCAGAATTTGTCTCCAGTACATATACTTGAAGTTCTATCTTTAGAGCTGAATAAAAATGTGAACATTGTGTTTTTCCTTGAACAAGCAATCACATAAATAATGTGTGGAATGAGAGTTTTTTTTTTTTTTAGCAGAGTAGATTTTGACCTCATCAGCACCAAGACGGGCAATAGGTCACACCCTTCAATTGTAATCAAGTTTCCGCACTGTTTCTTAAAGAGGGGAGAAAAACAATAGCACCGGAATGTTCCAATCAGCCAGAGAAGGAGGGGACGCTCTATGCTGAAATGGAACAGAACATTACAGTACAAATAAGCTCTAATCACAATTAGTTAGAAGAATTAGCAGAGTACAAGAAAAAGAACCTGCTGGAGGTAAGAGGACTTAACTGTCTGGAGTTAATAACAAAGTCCTCCTACTTATTTGCAAAACAACCTTTTGTTTTTCATTAACACTCATTAGAGGTAATTAATCTGTTTATTTACACTGGATCAAAGAGATACAGCTAAGGATGTGAATGGGGTAGCACTTCCTAGACCGAACAATAAAGCTTTACAAAAAAACTAGAAAATAGTAAAATGCAATAGAGAAAACTTACAGTAGATGCATATAGAAGCCTATAGATGCAGACCATACACATGTTTTTCTATATATGTTCATATTAAATGAAATCTGTTAATATTAAAAGGCAAAAAAACGTGCCATGAGTCATTCCCCAGAAAAGCAGCATGGCAGAACAAAAAAAAAAAAAAATTGTGTCACTTGTCTTTTAATATATATGAATAAACAGATCTGCGGCCTTGCATTCATACGGGACACAGAATGTGGATATATTGTGATGTGAGCCGGGCTGACCTCAGCGGGGGGAGATGTCTTTTGGGCGTGAGAAAAACTCTGAGAACCCTTTTCACAGCTGTTCAGGGCGTCCATTGAAGCCGACGAGAGCAAGTATACAGTCTCCCCCTCCCTACTCTTCCATCATTATGCTAAACCCCCTTTGAGAGATCCTTAAAAATACACCTCATTACTCAGGGCTGGTTGTATTGAAGTCCTGTGGTGCTTCCTGGTATCTTAGCGAATCCCTGCAGTTTCCCTGCATGTTTTCTTAATCTAGATTTTCCCCTTAGGAAATGCACATATGTATCCTATGATGCAAAAAAATGGTACTTAACTCTGACTCCAAAATGAATCTAAAATGTAATTTCTTTTAACCATCAAAGATTAATGGGTGACATATGTCAATTAAGTCCTCCTATACACCAGAATGTCTAAGGCAATTTATTAATGTTCATTTTAATATGAACACATTCATAATTTTGTTCTAAATTACACATCCCGTTTCAGGGAGTTGTAAAACCTACTGAGAGCACTGTTAGAGTGTTCATATAAGACATTCAGAGAGATTCAATAAAACTTTTATTGTTTTAAATGGTGTTAATTTTGCCCAACCAATCAGATCTTATAACATTTAAAAGCAACATCTGATTGGGCGGGCAAAATTAGCACACAGTTTAAAGATAAGACTTTTATTGTATAATAATTATTGTATAACGATAAGAACTTTAATTTGAATCTCTTGAAATGTCTCTTTGTCTGACTCAAGTTATAGTTTAGTTATAATGTTGTTAAAGAAGAAAGTACACTGTAAAACGCACGTGCAGGAAACTCACAGGCATTACTGTTTGAGGCTCAGCAGGAAAGCACGAACTCACAGGCATTACTGTTTGAGCTCAAGCAGGAGAGTGCACGGAACTCCACATGCATTACTGTTTGAGGCTCAAGCAGGAGCGAGTGAACAGAACTCATAGGCAATTACTGTTTGAGCCTCAAGCAGGAGAGTGCACAGAACTCCAGGCATTACTATTTGAGGCTCAAGCAGGAGGTGCAGAACCAGGCATTACTGTTGAGGCTCAACGAGAGTGACGATACAGCAAAGCTGGGGACACACAGTAAAGATAAAGCCCCGATACCAAGGGATCCAACGGCATCGGGCTTTATCGGTATTGTGTGTACCTTCATTTCACGAACGAACGGTCGGCCGAACGTTCGGGAAAGATTGAAAATTTGGCTGATGGAAAAACACAGTCCCGAGCGTTCTCCCTATGATGTTCATAGGAAGAATGCTCGTGTTGTGTGTATGCAGATCCTGTCTGTCATCTTTAACTTATTTGAGGCTAGCAGGAGAAAGCAGAGAAACAAGAAAATAAAAAAAGAAAATTCACAACAAATTCAGGGGGCGGAGCTAACATTCAGAAACCGTAACAAGTATCAGCAATGTCGGCACAGGTAGGGCTCTGGAGGGGGATAGGTAAAAAAAATGGCAACGATCAATGGTTATGTTTGGCATAAACAACAGTCTGCATATTAAAAACAAGCAGGACGATTGATTTACAAGCGAGTCGGTTGTTTAAAATTAATGATTTGTTTACAAATGATCTTGAAATGCCTTTCAAAATGACAGGGCCGAAACATGGCCTATTTGTACCCCAGTTAAGATCTCTATAATATTTTAGTGTGTATCATGTACTTTAGTATAAAAAACCATGATACTAATATGGCTGGTACAAGTTGAAGCTGTGTATACACATGTGCAGTTCCCCTTGCCAAAAGGGAAATTACAAAGACTACAAAGACAGGTAATCGCTGCATATTTTAGTGGTGAAGTAAGCAGAAGCTGTGGGAGATCTAGAACACTGCTACTGTAGTATGTGGTCAAAATAATACAGTTATTTATCGTCGGGTGCTGACCCGCGACGACACGAGATGTAACGAATGTCTGTTTTGGCCGATAATGTTCCGGTGAGGGGCCATTATATGTCGAAACGGCCGGTTCGTGGGGGATTGTTGTCCCATTCCGTGGGCGTATCTCGAACGAGCTGATTTCAGCCCTAGTGCCCATTTTTAAACTTTCAACATTATTAAAAAGGCAAATTTTATCAAGCTTAAAATTGTATCAAATAAGTAGCATATAATGCTGAAAAGGTCAGCACATATGATGGAAATAGGTAATACTCCCTGGGGATTTTCAAAGTGTAGCCAAATTAGTTAATCTCACTGAAAACCTATCTTTGTTATTTAAAATAACCCAACACATGTGTGGTTTTTGTTCAGTTAAAAATATGATAAATAGTGTAAAACTCACCAGGCGATTTCTCTTTTTTTAGGATTAAGATATCGGGGAGAGCTAGTCCCCTCTAGGGCCGCGGGGTAATCAGGTGACGCGATATCGCCTCCGTAGCGCGCATATTCGGCCGAGTGTGAATAAACCTCCCCTCTTTCATAGGGCACAGTCTTTGTGCGGGGTGTATATGACCATGTCAGTCTGTGTGTAACCCTGTGTCCACTCCACGTAGTAAGATCGGCAGCATGACTCGCGCTTTCGGTCGTAGTCGGCTCGGCTGGATTGGTTTATTCAAACTACAATACTGTGTCACCTTGCACATCCTGCCCCACATCAGTTAAGTGTCACTGGGGGCATCTGTCAAAGGTGATAATTCTTTCACCATATTTACAAAAGCTTTCAATGAAAGTCTCCGCAGAGGAGAACAACTAAATTAGTTGCCTCGTTCCCTCCAGTGTGAACCCCTAATCCAGACCAATAATGTAAATTACTAGAAACAGATATTACATCCCTTTCTCAAACAGCTTGTGTTGCCAATACCATATTGCTCCTTTCAGGTTTTTGTTGCTCAAATCAATATAACCCTACCAAACAAAGTAATTTTAACAACATCATATCTGTTACTAGGGAAAATATTTTTTTTTTCTTCACCGGTCAAGAAAATCCCCCCACCCCCATACTACCCATCTGCCTCCTTTCGTGATCTGTGCAGGGGTGCGGCCTGAGACAAATGTCTCACTCTGCCTAATGGTAGATGTAGCCCTGAGCACCATTTTTAACATTAGGAACTTTTATTGAATAACCCTGATGATGTATGGCTACACTGAAAGCCATACCAACCAGCCTTTCAGCATGAAGATTTTATATCGGTTTGTGTCTTAAGCTGGCCATACATGGGCACACAGATGTTCTTCCCATCGGATTTCCGATTGAGTGCAACAATCAGAAATTCAATTGGAAGAACAACTCGAAGTCTCCCACCTTGAGCCTTATGTTCTGCATATTTCAATTTGAAACCTGCGGAGAGATGGGGAAAAGAAGATGGGGTCACCGGAAAATTTTCCACCTGGCCCAATCTAAATTTTTCCGATAAACTGCTCAACATTGTTAAGTGGTCAATTGGAAAGGCAGAAAACAGTTTTCAATATTTTGAGTGATCCGATCATATTATTTGCATCGCTCAAAATGTTGATCCTTTGTATAGGGGGTATCCTGTGTAAGGGAAAACTGACTGAAAAAAGTGTGTTGCTAGATCATTTGGTCTAGTATGGACACAATAAATGATGCATGAGTTTTCAGTAGTTGTCCCTACATGTTTCACTAATGTGGCATACACCGTATACATTTGAGTATAAACTATGAAATTTAAAATCATCCTGAATGTCTCCCCTCGGTTTAAACTTGGGTCTGGGCTGATCTGGATGCTTGAAGGAGCAGCTGGAGGAAATCACATAGCCCTGGGAAAATAAAAGCTGTACCTTGTAACACATGGAATCCTCTTCATTTTGGTGGCTTAGGCAATTGTTGTCCTGCTCACTTAGATCAGCCCAGACTGCATGGGAAATGGAAAACAAAAATGGGAGAAGTAACAGGATTCAGCAAACATCTCTTAAGGAGGAATCTTTTATATTCAGGCTGCACAGGGCTCATCTGTGTATTGGACTTTCTATGGGGCTGTGTATGGGACTTTCTATGGGGCTGTGTATGAGACTTTGTATGGGACTTTCTATGGGGCTGTGTATGGGACTTTCTATGGGGCTGTATATGAGACTTTATATGGGACTTTCTATGGGGCTGTGTATGGGACTTTCTATGGGGCTGTGTATTGGACTTTCTATGGGGCTGTGTATGGGACTTTCTATGGGGCGGTGTATGAGACTTTGTATGGGATTTCTATGGGGCTGTGTATGGGACTTTCTATGGGGCTGTGTATGGGACTTTCTATGGGGCTGTGTATTGGACTTCTTATGGGGCTGTATATAAGGCTTTCTATGGGGCTGTGTATGATTTTTTTTTATGGGGCTGTGTATGGGAATTTCTATGGGACAGTGTATTGGACTTTCTATGGGGCTGTGTATTGGACTTTCTATGAGCTGTGTATGAGGCTTTCTATGGGGCTTGTGATTGGAATTTCTATGGGGCTGTGTATGGGACTTTCTATGGGCTGTGTATGGGACTTTCTATGGAGCTGTGTATGGGACTTTCTATGGGGCTGTGTATGGGGCTTTCTATGGGGCGTGTATTGGGACTATCTATGGGGCTGTGTATGAGGTTTTCTATGGGGCTGTGTATTGGACTTTCTATGGGGCTGTGAATAAGGCTTTCTGGGGGTGTGTATTGAACTTTCTATGGGGCTGTGTATGAGGCTTTCTATGGGGCTGTGTATTGGACTTTCTATGGGGCTGTGTATGGGACTTTCTATGGGGCTGTGTATGGGACTTTCTATGGGGCTGTGTATTGGACTTTCTATGGGGCGTGCATGGACTTTCTATGAGGCTGTGCATGGACTTTTATGGGCTGGATGGGATTTCTATGGGGCTGTGCATTGGACTCTTATGGGGTTGTGTATTGGACTTTCTATGGGGCTGTGTACAAGGCTTTTGGGGCTGTGTATTGGAATTTATATGGGGCTGTGTATGGGACTTTCTATGGGGCTGTGTATGGGACTTTCTATGGAGCTGTGTATGGGACTTTTTATGGAGCTGTGTATTGGACTTTCTAGGGGCTTGTATTGGCTTTTATGGGGCTGTATGGGGTTTCTATGGGGCTTTGTATTGGACTTTCTATGGGCGTGTGTATGGGATTTTATGGAGCTGTGTATGGGACTTTTTATGGAGCTGGTGTATTGGACTTTCTAGGAGCTGTGTATTGGACTTTCTATGGGGCTGTGTATGGGGCTTTCTATGGGGCTTTGTATGGACTTTCTAGGGGCTTTCCATGGGCTGTGTATTGGACTTTCTATGGGGGCTGTGTATGGGACTTTCTATGGACTGTGTATTGGACTTTCTATGGGGCTGTGTATGGTCTTTCTATGGGTCTGTGGTATTGGACTTTCTATGGGTCTGTGGATTGGAATTCTATGGGACTGTGTATGAGGCTTTCTATGGGCGGGTGTATTGGAATTTCTATGGGGCTCTGTATGGGATTTCTTAGGGGCTGTGTATGGGACCTTCTATGGAGCTGTGTATGGGACTTTCTATGGAGCTGTGTATTGGACTTTCTATGGGGCTGTGTATGAGACTTTCTATGGGGCTGTGTATGGGACTTTCTATGGGGCTGTGTATTGGACTTTCTATGGGGCTGTGTATGGGACTTTCTATGGGGCTGAGTATGAATCTTTCTATGGGGCTGTGTATGGGACTTTCTATGGGGCTGTGTATGATCTTTCTATGGGGCTGTGCATGGGACTTTCTATGGGGCTGTGCATTGGACTTTTTTTGGGGCTGTGTATGGGGCTGTGTATGGGACTGTGTATGGGACTGTGTATGGGACTTTCTATGGGGCGGTGTATTGGACTTTCTATGGGGCTGTGTATGGGACTTTCTATGGGGCTGTGTATGGGACTTTCTATGGGGCTGTGCATTGGACTTTTTAAGGGGCTGTGTATGGAGCTGTTTATGGGACTGTGTATGGGACTTTCTATGGGGCGGTGTTTTGGACTTTCTATGGGGCTGTGTATGGGACTTTCTATGGGGCTGTGTATTGGACTTTTTATGGGGCTGTGTATGGAGCTGTTTATGGGACTGTATATGGGACTTTCTATGGGGCGGTGTATTGGACTTTCTATGGGGCTGTGTATGGGACTTTCTATGGGGCTGTGTATTGGACTTTCTATGGGGCTGTGTATTGGACTTTCTATGGGGCTGTGTATGAATCTTTCTATGGGGCTGTGTATGAATCTTTCTATGGGGCTGTGTATGGGACTTTCTATGGGGTTGTGTATGAGGCTTTCCATGGGGTTGTGTATGAGGCTTTCTATGGGGCTGTCTGTGGAACTATGGGGCTGTCTATGGTAAAAAGGCAACCCTTGGCTTATACTCGAGCCAATAATTTTTACTTGTTTTTCAGGTAAATAATCGGATAAGCTTATATTTGTATATATACAGTAGATAGATAGTGTAACCCTTCCATATACAAGCGACTTTCATTGTAAGCTCAGCCCTTTATCTATAAATAAATATGTGTAAGTAGCTTACTCTGAAGTGTGTTGCTGCATGCATAAGGCAGTTACTTGACAGCTGAAATGTAAAGGCGATTATACGCATTGCCGATAATGGGTAAATCAATTGGAAACAAACATCAGAAATGTGTCGGGCCGAAATCGACCGACCACAATGCCGACAAAGACCGTAAACGACATTACGATTGGTCGGAAAAGACAGAAAGTTACCACTGGCATACAGTATAATCATCTTGTATGAGCTCAACTTTTTCTGACACTTTGGGCTAAATCAGGGTTGTAAAACTAAAGATTGTTAAAGGCACGGTATCAAAAATAGTGATAAATATGTACCAAATGGCGATAGCATATCATTAACTGTGCTCAATACAGTGCTCTGTCCTCAGTATGAATTCAATGTGTATGAAAAAGTCTAACACACAAAACTGAATAAAGGATGATTGCCAGTTTTTTTTTTTTTTTTTACAAAGTAATACACCACCCAAAGCCCAAAACTGCAATAGTTAGAAATCTGAGAGATGTAAGACTCACCAAAAAATGCTGCCCGATGCTCTTACCCTTCTTTCTGCTTCCTGACTCATCCAGTTACCAGCTGTCAATCACTGATTTCATATATTACATTAGTTTACATTACAGCCAATGACTGAATGCTATTAAACTCTCTATCAGTTTCAACATGACCCCTGCAATTATTCCACAGGAGCACTAGTCATCCATGTGTTTGCATAGACGACTGTTCTTTCTTTATCTTTCTTATGCCACGTTTTTGTATAGTACTAAATCATTTTAGCTTATTGGATTTTTACTCCTCCTGGTCAGTCTCACCCCCTGCGGTTTACTTACAATTCCACAGAAGCCATCCATGTGGCTGCCAAGCTCTCATTTTAAATGCTAGCATTATCTTCCTTATGTTATATTCTCCAGTCCCTTCCCTTCCACAAAACACCTGAAATTGTGGAATTCGCAAAAAAGTGGTATTAGTGTAATGGTACGCACCAAAGCCTTTCTCTGAAGATTGGTAAATCTAAGTATAAGGGAAAGAGCTAAAGTGGTGGTGCTTTACCTTTACAGATAATGTTATGTACAGGGTGGACTTGCCCTTTAATGAACTAGAAGAAAACAGTCAGTATTGGCTTGGTACAAAGGCTCAGGTGCTTGCAAGATTCTTTTTTGCGCACTGCCACGATTATATACTTAAACCTTTGTTAACCCCAGTACATTGCTGCAAGGGGGTTATTCTGGCTTTAAGACTATAATAGCTGATATTGGCTCCAGTCCCCATACATCCCCAAACAATAATATAGTAGATAATGCACCCCTACTGTAAATTATAAGGATATTAGAAGTCACAGAGGAGTTACGTTACCTAATCTAATATCCGAATAAATTTATGTAAGGGGTGCATTTTTAAATCATTTATTTCTATATTCCCCCCCTCCTCACTTCCCCCACTTCAGTTTATTCCCCCCTTGGCTTCAGTTGCATTGGCTGCCACTCAGTTCAGTGTCTCCTGCACCACTGTGGATTGTGCTATTCCTCCTGTCCGTTTTACATTCTGTACAGTGCTGATCTATTGCACAAGTGATTTGGAAGTCACTCGCGCGATAGTTCAGTATTGTGCACAAAGTAAAAGGAGGAGCCACGCCATCCACAGTTGCGCGGGAGATGTTGGAATTGGTGGCAGCCAATGAAACTGAAGATAGAGCAAAGGGGAGAGAAAACAGAGGTGAGGGAAGTGAGCCAACTTATAATCGGCATGCTACTATGTAGTAGCCAGACTACATACTTTTTAGTGATCTTCTCAGTATATATATGCTGAACCATGAATTCTGTGAGAAACTATTTATGAATGTGACCAATGAAATGGAAAATTCACCCCTCAAATGAAAAATTGTGCATAAGTAGATCTCCAACCTAACCCCAAAACCGCAATAGTTAGAAATCTGAGAGTTGTAAGTCTTACCTAAAATGCTGCCTGATGTTCTGTTACCTCTTTTTCTGCTTTCAGTTAGCAGCTGTCATTCATGGATTCAACAGAATACATCACAGCCAATGACTGACTGCTATTCACCTAGCTGCCTTGGAGGCAAAGGGAAGAGGGAGAGCATCATTTTGCTGAATGACAGATTTCCTTTGGTTCGGTTCCAAGTATTTACCTTTCTCAAGTCAAATACTTGGTATTAAAAATAAATATAAATCAGAATCTCGAATCATCGGGATTATGATTTATATAGTGGATAATCCACCCCCAACTGTAAATTATGAGGATATTAGAAGTCACTTGAACATATAAAAGTACGAGGGCGCAGGCCGAGT
Organism: Hymenochirus boettgeri; assembly: GCA_019447015.1. Lineage (NCBI taxonomy): Eukaryota > Metazoa > Chordata > Amphibia > Anura > Pipidae > Hymenochirus > Hymenochirus boettgeri. The sequence goes on along the minus strand of CM033469.1, from coordinate 207,815,212 downwards.
ACCTTTTATACAGGGCACGGAACTCCAAGGTGACTTCTAATATCCCTTTAATTTACAGTTTGGGGTGCATTATTTATTATAACCTACCCCTTTGGGGCTTCTGGTTTCCTTCTCCTCCTGGAACTGTAAGATTATAAGGCTATAATCTTACAGTTCCTCACATAGAAATCCACTACAGGGGTAGGTTATATTTATTTTTATGATTGTCCAGATATGATTTTCCTATATAGCATCCCTCTGGTTGAAGTTAGTGCTTGATCCACAGAGATGCATCTTATAATAAATCTCTAGGTGTGAGTTGACCAGGATACCGATTGTTTATATATGACAAATTGTAATGATTATTCACAAGATTTTTGATGGTGAATATAGATTACAGGTGATGGTCATTTACTGCCATGGTTGATGTCATTTCCTGGTTTAACATTTAAATACCATGTGTTAAGAGTAAGCTATTGATACCATTTTGACTTAAGCCTGATGAAAGGAGCATATGTCTCTTGAAACGTCGCTCTGTTGATGAGATATAAATAAATGTAAACGCATTGGAGATTCCTGAGTGCTGCCTTTTGTATAGTGTTTGTATTGTGGGGACAACACAGCCAGTATCCCCTTAGGCACTGCACCGGACTATTCATATAAGGAGGAGTCCTGATTGTATATATAACGCTATATATACATATACTGTGCATATGTATGTGTTTAAATATGTATATATATTCTCTAGATGATTCATATTTTTTATTAAACATGGTTTAGTGGTTTCTAGGTCAGTCAGTGACTGTGGGCATAAGGGGGAATATTTTGGGTTTGTAAAATGTAAATCTCATACAACACCCTAAGGGGGGCTATGCCACTTTAAATCACAGTGGAAATTCACTGGGATGTTATGTGAATAGAATGGGGGTTAACGTTAAAGGCACTCTGTTGCTGAGAAGAAATCAGGATCTGTATGCTGGGAAATAACAATCTCCTTTTTCCAAACAAGTTTTCCACAAAGTACTGCAAGGGAGTAAGGGTGGGTACCATGTATCGGCCAGATGGAAATATTGCATGGTGCTGGTGGCCGCAACTTATTTTGGTCACCGGTTCTTCTGGAACGGGTATGTTGGTAAATCACAGCTAATTGTTCCCTATGGGTCTGCAAAATCGATTACGGTGAACTGCTGGCCACTGCTACTTTTGACGCGACCAACAGTGATTTGTCCTGGCTGACTACTCGCTAGTGCAAACTGATGCCATTTTGTAATCATGCCATTTCACTGCAATAGATGTCCATTTTATCCCTTAAAAAGAAACCTTTTCAGATGTCTAAAATATTATTTGTTCATATAAAGATGTCCTTTACATGATTATGAAAGGTCAAAAATGTAATAATAGAAATAACAAATAAATAAAGATTAGATTTTTATGAAGTTTGATTTAGAAGTCAAAGAGAAAGCCATTTTTTTACCGTCATACCAAAACTTGGCACCAGTGCTGCCAAACAGTTTCAGGCACTATTCATTTGCTATGCTACATAGGCGTAAAAGTGTTGGAGGCATAACTGAAACATCACTAATAAGGTTTAACTTCCCTTCTACCCTTCTGCTTCATATTTAATGTTAAGCCAGTCTTCATAATCTGGGAGGAGGAACCAAAGTCCAGAAAATACTCCCCATTTCGCACATGTAGTTACAGAGCTATATATTGCACTTTGGGGCAAGATTAACAAACTCTGCCTTACAAGACAACTGGAGAACAACACATTAAGGGAGTGTAGTAATGCACCAAACTCCTTTAAGATACAATTAAAGGCAGTAAAATAAAGAAGATAACATAACATCCTGTACCCTGGATACTTGCCTTAATTTTTTTTAAGTTATTTTTTTAAAAAAGGTAGAGCCCTCCAACATCAACTAAAAATCTGCATGTTTTTATCTATGTCTGCCTTTACCTTTGATGCATGAATAACAATGGATCCAGAATTAGATAAAATGTAATTCTAAAAAGACACTCAGCCCTCTTCTGAAATTATCCAATTAATTCTCCAGTACCACAATATTTCCATTTGTACTATAACTCTTGTAGCACCCAAAGACAAAATTTTGTCCCCAAAGATGGTCTATTGGTGAAAAATCAGCAGAAAGTTTATTGTACAGAATGTGCACCCTTAAAACAAAAAAGTCACTTATCAGTTACCTATCCCCCCAATTTATTCACCAGATGTATTACTAACCAGATATTTAAGCACTATTATTGCCTCTATTCTGACAAAAGAAGCTGGCTCCTCCCTCCATGCAGTCAACCAAGGCTTTGACTGCTGACATCACAGCCAATGATTGACTGCTCTTTACCCTGCTGTCTCCTATGCACATGCTCACATTCATAAAAGCTCATTGAGCAGGAGGGAGGAGGTGGCAACCTCTGCCAAAAATGTAGAGAACTGGGCAATACTTATCATTTAATATATGGTTAGAAATGCATATAATAAAGGGCTAACAATTGGGGCTAGGGGCAATTAAATGACCAGTGGAAATTTTTTTGTTTTAAGGGTGGACATGCCCTTTAATGTATTTGTAGAAAGTTATCATATAATTTGTCCTCTATTCTTCTTAATAATGCAGTCGTCCTTCTCTAAATCTTCTCCAGTTCAATAATGGCCGTGCATATGTAACTTTATGGCTTTATATTTCTCCCTTGAAACTCTAAGTTTCGTTATACACAGACAAGACAAGATCTTGTTGCCTCTAGCTTCTGCTGACTGGCATAGTTTTCTACAACTAAGCCTGTTATTTACTACTGCTAAGTTGATTTCCAACAGAGCTTTAGGCAGATACCACCTTCCAATGCTGCGCAACGATGCAACCGATCAATACTTCCTGACCAAATGAGTACCGTAAATAGCGATTAAGTTCACCATCTTGCACCATCAATCTTAAGAGATTTCATCTTAAAATCGTCGAAGATGTTAGTCGTGGATAGGATTGTCTTAAAAATTTCCAACGGTCTGATCAGCTTCAGTTCAATAAACTACCAGCTGGATTCCTATGAAACAGAAGTGTGATGGTATTCAATTTCTGCCGTTTTAATGTACCGTATATACTAGTATAGCCGAGGTTTTTAGTTTAAAAATCAACCTAAAAACCTTGCCTCGGCTTATACTCGAGTCAAGACAAAACTTACCTTAATTCCATATGCAGCGCGAGTCGGAAGGAAAGCCGGCAGTTCCCAGTAGTTCTTCGCGGGTGCGCGATGATGTCATCGCGCACGCTGGCGGGATGACGTCATCGCGCAGCCGGAAGCAGTACTGGGAACTGCCGGCTTGCAACAGAGCGAGCGGCAGCCGGCGGAGAGATGAAGACTGAAGACTGGAGAGATGAAGACTGAAGACTGGCCAGGTACGTAAGTGAACTGGGGGGGCTCTAGGGTGGGGGACAGTATGCCATACAGTAACACCCAATACTTTCTACTATAGGTGCAACTCCCAGCAATGAAAGCATGCTGGGAGTTGTAGTTTCCAAACATCTACAGTGGAAAGGTATTAGGGTTACTGTATGGGATTACTGTACATTTAAGGGCAACTATCTACCCTTGGCTTATACTCGAGTCAATCATGGGTTACTGAAATGGGTACCTCGGCTTATACTCGAGTATATACTGTACTAGTCAAAAAAATCAATCCATGTATGATCAGTTTTATTTAGCACAGAATAATTTATATTATAAGTATATTAAGGATTTCTAAACCTTATATGCATATGTAAACTTACTTTTATCAACAGTAAACCTCAACATCTGCTTTGCTGCCTATTTCAAGCTCTGATTGCACAATTGCACATTATAAGCAGTTAATGTCATGCACACTTTTCTATTATCAGTAGGACAATGCTTTCAATTCCTTCTTCTAGTTTATTGATAGACAAATAAAACAGAAGTGATCCAAACACAGGTCTCTTTGGTAAAACCCTTGCTGACAAACTTTAGTCATGATGATGTTTGTTGACAACTAACCTCCGTACATCATCTTTTCAAAGAGATGAATGCCAAATTGATTGTAATGTGAAGTGGATCAGCAGTTTTGCCTGTCAAATTTCCCGGCTTGATCATGTTTATGACCATTATTGAGATCATCTTATGATATCGAACACAAAATGATCGGGACAGGTGGTTGTTGTTCGAACATCGGAAGATAAGTTTGTAGTGAATGGCAGCATTATAATAATTAAGGGGACACTATGTAGATTTGACATTTAATCTTTATATCTATCTAATGTCTTTAAGGGCATGTCCATCTTTTAGATTCCAGTAGGAACCTGCCCCAAACCCTGAAACTGTTTAATTACAGACCCCAGATCAGTTTTAAGCAGATATACTTAAAATTAATGCCTGCAAGCTCCCAGTTTCAGTCAGCACTGTGAAAGCTTAGAGACTTAGCCATGCTCTCCTAAGCTTTCATTGCCAAATGAACCCTACTGATTGACTTGCTAGTATTGGACATGATGTCATCTGTCATGGCAGTGACTGCAGGCTACCTGGAAGAGGGAATTAAACCTGCAAATGCCGGTCTTGAAAGGGCAACTTCTCCCCTAAATGAAAACTTGTATACAGGTAAATCTAACCTGAAATGCGCATGATGTTCTGTTATCTCTATTCCTGTTTCCTGGTTCTTGCTATTCCCCCACTTACTTCCTCGAGCATGTAAAAAAGCTTGCTGCAGAAACAGTAGAATTAGTGTTTTTCAATCCAACTACTACTACATCATAGAGGTATGTGTTATAATATAGTATTTGAGGTTGAATAAAGAAATATGTCCATCTAGTCCAAACTTTTTTAGCAATACACACATTTCACGATTATGTGCCTATATTGATTGGAGTGCATGCGCCGAAGATAGAAGCTCAGTCGGGACAGCACACCTGTCAGCTGGGAAGAGCGCGAGTGGAGCTCCGGTAGGTAACTGTTGCACTGTTACCCTGGGCGTTCTATTATTTACGGGGAGGTGGGAATAAGTGTTTTCACCTCCCTCTTTCTATTATTTACAGGGAGGTGGGAATAAGTGTTCTCACCTTCCTCGTTCTATTATTTACAGGGAGGTGGGAATAAGTGCTTTCACCTCCCTCGTTCTATTATTTACAGGGAGGTGGGAATAAGTGTTCTCACCTCCCTCGTTCTATTATTTACAGGGAGGTGGGAATAAGTGTTCTCACCTCCCTGTGAATAATAGATACAGATTTCATGTACTTAATGAAGTATATAATAACTGTTTCGTGTCCTTTAATGTAGCATACGCTTGAATTGCAAACACTACTACAGAGTTCTGTAAAAATGAATTACTGTACATCTTATGCCTAGAAAATGTATATCTGTTATCAACCCTCTATGTACCAAGGTTAAGTGCAGTATCATTGTAGAGGGTATTAAAATGGGACTTTTCAATGCCACCAAATATACAAAAAAGTATAAGACTGAAATGAAAGTGTTAAATGAGGCACTATTGACCTACTGTATCTGGATTAAGGTTGAGGTAAGGGACGTTAGCCACTCTCGGTGCATCTACCGGTTTCCGCATCTCCTCAAAAATCTGAATTAAGGTGGAGATTGTGAAAAGCTGAAAAGTAAATAAACTGCTTAAGTATTCCCTGTTTGTAATAATGTTTCCCTGACTCAGGGGAATAGGTAAAATTATTTGGAGGTGAAGACCTGTGTCTCCACCTCCAAATAATCTAGTGTGACTAGATCTAGGAAGAAAGTCTGATTTCACAACATTGAATGCTAATAAAAAGGACAAACATGGAATTCCAGTGATATAAATTTATTTAAAATTTAAGTGCTGATTTTACAATACACCTGTTCCAGTGCTTTAGTTTATATGTTTAGGGTTTCTGTCTATAATTTTATTGGGCAAAAATATCACTTTATGTAGACTTATTTGAATGATTTCATTGATTTAAATTTATAGAAGAGTAAAAATGTTCTCTTATAATCATGCTTATTTACTCTACATTCTCAATTGTATATAACCTGATTGTGCTAAATTGGGTAATGGACACCCATGCCTGTTCTATTTAAAAAAAATAAAAGTATAATTTTGTGGGAGATAGGAGTATATGCTGCTATCTCCAGTTCTACTAGGAACAGAAATCACTCTGCTGGAATGTCACTGCAGTGCAGCAAAGCAAAATATAGAAACTACTTCACAAGTAAAGGGAGAGAGAGGCTGCAGCACCTGTAAACTTTTTAGGCAAATGGTCCTATCTTCCACAGAACTGTACTTATTTTTAAAGCTTTCTATGTTTTTACTGACCCTTCATACATTGAAGACCAATCTGTCCATTTTGGCCATAAAAATGATGAGTTTATTATGGGCTGTAATGAAATTAGAGCATTTCCTACCTTTTCTAAGCAACAGATTATGGGTCATTATTGTGATTACAGCAAGAGGGTATTTCCTATAGATTATCCATTTGCTTCCAACGCATATCTAAAGGATCTTAATGTTGTATAATATTTGTCCATCGAGTCCAAAATGACCACTGGTCACACAGAGATATATTCATACATTTTGTGAGACTTCCATCATGATAGAATACCTATTTTAGGTAAAATTAATCAGTCCCCTGTAGTCCCCGTTTAAGGTCATAAGGATAATCTGCAAGATTTCATTAGTTAATCCATGTTTGTTATTTGTTTTGTGACAAACATTTGATTTATTGATGCTTGTGATGAAAATCTAATTTTCTGCAAATTCTTTTTGTCTTTCATCAAAAATTCAGTTCGTATTGCCGTGATTATGAAATTGTGAGTGCACAGAATTTCCCCTGAAATATAACAAAACAAAGAAAATGAAAATGTATTAACATTTCACTTCAGCTAGAAAGGAAAGAATTGTGGAACTCAAAATCACAAAAATATTTCCTGATCCACTCTTTTCTGTATTTTGTGTCATTTCATTTCAACTTTACTTCTACATTAAGCTTGGTACACACAATAATTTGGACTGCACACTCGTTTGCACCAAACTGTTGGACGCAGCAACCGACAGACATTCTTCCTGGCCGACCGGTCAGAAGAGCCAAATGGTTGGTCAGGATGAAAAATTGGAAGGTGTGAACCCAGCGTTAGGCCTCTATGCCTTTTTTCTTCATTTTACCCACCTTTTTGAGTAACAGGAGGGCACACACACACACACAACACACACATATATATAAATTGTGCTTTATAAATTGTGCCTTACATCTTCAATAAGCATTTTTAAAGGATTTTCATTCGGCAGTACAATTGTATTGTGAAGCCCAGAAGGACTAATACAGATAAGATCTCTCATTGCACCCTGGACAGCAGATCTTAGCACAGCAGCATCGTTTTCATACACTATCATGTCTTGATTAAATGTTGGACATATGTGTGAGACAGCTTGTGCAGTGATTTTCTATGGATCTTTGATTGGATGTTAATCTCTATGGTTTTTGCACCAGATATAGTAAGTGTTTGCCACAAGGGGGCTAGGAATTTATTCTTAGGGCTGAAGGCACAGAAACCATGGGAAGCATATACTGGATTCAGATATATATTTTAACGTGAGAATGCTTCTTTTTCCATAATTCTGTTTAAATAATTATGTTTTATGTGCAATGGCAATATCATCACAGTGAGGATGCACACTGACAGAAATGGAAGTTACTGGAGATCCATTTTGTGCTTTTAATAATTAAGGGCTTAGTCACAAATGACAGTGGGTGCAGTGGCAAGCTGCCCAAAGGCTATTATTCAGAAAGCCAAACATTGTCTCATGGAGAAAGCTTCATATACCAGAATCTAAAGATCATCCAGAACATGTTTTAACTCACACTATAGTTGCCTTCAATTCAGTTATTATACATATACTTCCATATAACTTTTTTCATTAAAAAAAACACTTGTTCACTTTGAACCTAGGTTTCCTTGGTTGGGGAGCTTATGGCTCATTATTTATCTATGTAGGGTCAATTAATATATTTTTTACTATTCATCTCCATGTTAAGGTGCCATTTTTGGGGACTTTTTCTTTGAGGGGTTTTCCTCTGTTTTTTTTTTTTTTCCTTGTTATTTTTTTGTTAAATATTTCCTGAATGTACTTTTGTTTGTGTCTGCTGTGTTATAGCAAAAAAAAAAGGGGGGGGGTTTACACACACTTTTAACAATTAAAAGGAAAAACTGCTAAGATGGGTCAGGGTTTCTGGCAAAACTTCTCTGGCAAGAACATCACAAGTCTATCAATAAATTAGGCTCAGTTGATTCTTTGTGTAATATATTTGCAATTTTTTTTTTTAAATTTTAAAATTGCAAACAGATTCCTTAAAAACTTTTTTTTAAATTATTTTTTTTCGTTTCCCAAAGTGATCCTTTTGTAGATTAATATAGTACTTATTTATTTTTTGTATTTTTTTGTATAGCTTTATCCTGAAAATATCTTTATCCTGAAAACTGTTTGAAGAATACAATATATTATAATCTATAAATGTGTTATAGAGCCCTTCCATGATTGGTAAAGGTTGTGGGTACGTAAACAGCGTTAAGTATGTCCTCTCTTATTTTTTTTTTTTTTTTTTTTTATTCATTGTTTTCTTTTTCTTATTTCATTTTAAATATGAATATTATAATGATCGAAAAGTTCTCTATCTGCTAACTAATTTTATTATAAAAAAATATAATTGTAGGAATTGTGTATTCTTCCATATAACAGTTTGTATATCTCCATAATGCTGTCTCTCTATAGCTACATATGTTTATTTAAGAGCTATTGTTTACTTGCCTATTGTTCCCTTTTTCCAGAACCCCTTCCCCAGATTTGAAAATCATTTATTAAAATAAACTTCTCGGCCCCAATAAGCACATTTAATATTGCTAAATGTTTATATTTTTGTATATTGTCACCAGAGGCTGGGCTAAATTCCAATGACATGCATATAAACACACAACTGATACTTCCTATTGTTTGTTACTCCCACATCACTATGAGACCATTTTCGACATATATTATTATATCAGTTTAGCACCAGCCCCCACCCAATGGCTGCATTCACATAACAGACATTTTTCCCCCTTGTCTGCAGCATAACAAAATTACCATCAGGATTTATGTTTTCCATGGCTTCCTATACCAGCTGGACCAAAAAGCCTCTGATGATAATACGTATACCAAACCAGACCTGGAAAACGATTTATCTGTGACAGACGTTAGGAAACTACTGCGCCCCCACCTCTTCTCCATCAATACCCCCCCAACAACCCTCATCGTGAGAAAGTGCTGAAGACATGTCACTAGAAAACAAGGCCCTTTTCAAATTCATATTAATTTATCCATGCAGTCCGGCTGAGCCACAAGAAGCCTAGAGAGGGGGGCTAGGACAGGCAGCAGAGGGAGGAATGGGGGATGGGAGTTTGTGGGGATAAGTATGAATAGGATCTCAGACACAATAATGCCATTCATGGTTGGACTGAGCAGACACAATAAGAGAGTCCTGTATGTGTTGGTGAACAAAATGGCTCCGTCCCAATCCCTTTTCTCTCCCTCATTATATAATAGACATGCATTGTGTTCTCTCCTCTCTACACAGAGAATGAGACTCATGTTTGTATAACCATCAGAGTGAGAGAGCGCGAGAGAACAAATAGAGAAGCATACCGTCCATGAGGAGGTGGGAAATGTGCACCCCTTATTGTGCTATAACATTGGACTTGCAAAATTTCAGATGCAAATACTCTCTATTACAACCTACACAGTTTAGTTAACATGGGGAAATAAATCTGCTTTTTACATTGCATGGTCTCCAGCATTACCTGATAAACAATTTGTGTCAAATGTATAATCAGGAACCGAGAAGAACCTGGCCAGTGCTTTTGACTTTACATTTATATAAGCTATGGATGTGTCTTTCTCCTAATGCTTTCAGTATATTTTATTGATTGATGTGTACTGCCATGCCGTATGTACCCTGTGCATCTTCCCCAAATGACCTGAAACAAAAAGCATACCTAGAGTTAATACAATAAACTACATCAAGCTTTAAAGGCATACTCTATTTACATTTTATATTTTGGACCATAATTTAAAGCAACAACATTTAATAATAAACGTACATTGGTACTTCTTAACATAAAGAAAATTTTAATACTGGGACCTGTTTTTTGAGATAATTTACCTTTACATGTGTCTATTTTTGAATTTCAATACTGTTTCCTTTTTTTTGTTGCAGTTAAATACATCTTTTAGTTGCCCACCGATGTTACTATACTAACTTTGTAGATTAACTCCAAACTGCCAATTTTATTAGTTGGTACAGTGAATGAATTACTGGGTGCAATCCTTATGGTCTTGTTTCCAATGTCACTGGTTCAGATGTCATAATTCTACTTTTTTACACCTGCTGCTATGTATTTATTTTGTTACACATTGGTATACTAAGTCTCTTAACCATCTTCTAATATTGAAAAAGCTCAGTTCTTTGTAATCATTGCTAGACTGATGTCTTTTTAAATTGGTTATAAAAGCTACCAATTCCAGTTAGAGAACAGCACCATTAGTTATATGTATGTCAATTGAGAATGCTTTTTTTCTGTACCAAACTCAATGGCTGGTTTGTGCTTAGTAATGAACTCAGACACAAACCTTAGTGATATTAGAATTGATGGAGTATTACTTGTATTAGTCTGGAACTTTGCCTTGAGATGGCACAGACACTTTATTATTTTATGTTGGGGTAAATTTAAGGCTACAGTGGGCTACATTCCGGTAATGATTATTTCAATGTACAATACTTGACTCTCAGATCTGCTAAACGATTCTCTGTTTTACTTTTCTTTTTAAATAGGAATCATTTATTCTGCCGATTTTGAAAAGAAGAATATTTATACAAATATTTATTTTAGCCCCGTTCACTATCCAACCCTTAACTTAAATTAAAACAAAAATCAGAAAATATAAGCTTCCCCTTAAATATAACACTGTGATTTTGTCTAGAATTGATTTATTCACCATGGGTCATCTGAGCTGCACCAATATAACAGAGCAAGAGGTGTATCAGATTAAACGTGTTTCTTTACTTTGCTATCAATCTATAACCATGTAGAATTTTAGCTTAAGGACAAATGATTAGCAGAAACTGAAAATAAACTATATATATTACTTATGTAATAAAATGCAAGATCATTCTTGCAGGTCTGTCTGAGAACACGTTAAGGAAAGCAAAATGAAATGCAGAGCTAAACACCAAATATGAAAATCACTAATAAAAAAATAACTAATGAACTGCTCGTAGGAAATGATCTTTCTGCCAATGGGAGGGGACAGTTGTTGTAGATGTTGTGATATTATCTCCCCAACACAGTCAGACATTTTTAAAGGAGTAGTTCTTTAAAACATTAAACTTTAGTAGACTACAGCAGTGATCAAGTTGCATTTCAAATAATAAAAGAGAACTGAATAATGTAACAGAGAAGCAAACCAAATATAAAGGCTGAAGGGCCCTGCTAATAAGACTTACAGTCTAAAGGTATATTTATATTATTAAACTGTTTTTCTTCCTGCCTTGAAATGGGCATCTGCTTCTCTCCTAGTTTAACAACAATAAATAAGACTTTAAGCCCTTTGGGATGGGAGCTATTTTCCTGAAGCCAGATTTATGATTTATATGCTATTGTAATAGTTGTACTAGACTAGTTCACTGATTCCCTTGGTGTATTTATGATTGCTGTAAAGTGCTGTGTACAGATATGGAGCTATTTGAAGATTGAGATATAGATACACACAATAGTGAGCTGTATAGGAGGGTTGCACAGTACTTTTCCCCTAGAGCCCTGCATCTTCAATTGGTCCCTTTGGGAAAGCTGTTTAGCAAACCTCCCTATCATACTAGAGTTTTGAAGAAGCCATTTTATCTCTGGTGATTAGGGTATATAAGGTATCTTTGCTAAAAAAAAGTACTGTATGTGTGGATATGTTTGTGTGCAACTGAATGCACAGCTCTTATAGTCTCTCTTCATATAAGAATCTATGTTCAAATATCCAGCACTTGCCTGTGGCCAATGGAATAAGGAAACCCTCAGGTGTCAATCACACAAACCAGTCACTTAAAGACTGTCAGGAACTGATTGCACTTGATCTCTAAACCCCTGGATTTTATTGGCAGCTCTGCCCCGTGTTATATCTGAGAACTGCAATAACTTACGTATTTTTTTTAAAACAGGAAACATTCTAAGGAATACATTCTGCCCTATTTTATTTATTTTTCATTTTTTCTATATAGAAGATTATTGTTTTGGTTTTTTTTGCCTAAAAATATATGTATATTGTACAGCAGTGCAACGTTTCAGGATAATGTACCTTTCTCAAGCTCAATAATAGCTAATACAGCACATCATTTCACTAGCACAATTTAGACAACCATACAGGAACATGGTACTTGTAAATAAAACATGGATTAAAAACAAATCATCCCTGACCTATGTATACACGATAACTCCTTTTCCTACATATATTTTAAAATATCTGGTATAGAATGAAGATATTAACACAGTGTGGAATTTATCCTAATACATAGAGGTTGTATATTTTTTCACAATATTGTTAAAAGGATTCTCCACATAGGCTAAATATAGACATTTTCGAAACAAGAACAGGGCATGGTCCCTGTAATGGCTATTTACACACACACACACACACATATATATATATATATATATATATATAATGTAAAGATACAAGGAGTGGCACTCCTCTCATTCATACAGCGACCACCCGGGTGCTACTGGCAAATAATCCAATGTGGCAATATAGAAATACAGAGCACTCCTGGGATTTGTGCATCTGATTGTATAATTTTATTAAGCCATGTCAATGTGTTTCGGTCCCACCTAAACCGTTCTCAAGTCATATATATATATGTCTATCTCAAGATATATATATCATTAATATATTACATACAGTATATTCATATTTTAACATGATTATTTATGTGTGTGTTTATGTATATATTTTCTTAAACAAATAGACATTTCTTACATATTATGCAGAAACCCAATGGTATTCCAGTAGGCTAATGCTGGCTACACACTACATAGAGATTTGATAGATCTATCAAATGTCCAACCTGTGGCCCTCCAGATGTTTGAAAACTACAACTCCCAGTATTTCTGGGTTTCTTCTGCAATGGAAGAATGGTAGGAGTTTCTGAGGGATCCATATGCAAATATCTGGTAATTATACTTGTCATCATTGCAAATACCTGTGCCCATGGAAGGAAGCTAGCTTTGAACTAGATTGATGGTAAACTGTAATTTTTTTACTATCAATAAATAATATAAAATGTAACTTTTATTAACGCTACCAAAAATGAGAAACATTGAAGCCGACCAATTAGAAACAAAGATGATATAAATTCAAAAAGCATTATAAAAACAGCACCACAAGACACAGTATTATTGCTTTATAATAATGTTTTAGATTCTGCCAGCCCCCTGACTCATTTGCCAGTGTGTCGGAGTGTGAGATTGGAGTGTGCCCATTGTTATATATTCCTCATGCCATTTCCTAACTTCCTATACAAATAATATATATTATTATTATGGTTTTAAGCCTTTCAATGCATGTAGTTTGTTAAAGGTTGCTTTCCATTGAGTCCAATACATTTTTAGAGTGAATTTTCAGTTTCACAAACATTGGCAACATTTCTCAAAACCACAAGAAAAATGTCTAGTTACAACAAATATGCTGTACAAAAAACCCTACTAGCCCAGTCTTTAAGCCCATTAAGCCACCATATTTATTCTACTCCTACAAAAAAAACAGAACTACCTAAGTATAAATAAATTTAAAACAAACGATTTTTACCCACTATCGAAGACTTTGTAAAGATGTGGTGTTTTGCATGCAAAAATGCCTGAACCATCTCCCAAATATTATATGTTTTAAGAGCTAGGCAATTGAGGAAGTTTAAAATTATTTCAACGTTCAGGTTCACTGGTAACATGTAATATACCCTTTCTGCCATTGTTTTTAAGCAGTGTCTACCAAGGCAGCATTAAGCATTACTACACAGCTCATTTCTTTTGTGATACCAATAATCTCAATTGCTGACTTAAGCCCATAAAAGGTGTTTGGCAAGATGAACAAAAGCTAGTTCACATGCATCCTAGTTTCTTTGAAATAGCTTAAGTAGCAAATAAGATAAGAGATGTACTGTATAAACACTGTATTCAAAACAAGATGTTTTGACATTTTTATAAATAACCCATTATATGGGTACAATTTTAGTAATACCAGGAGCTTACAGCCCAAAGAAATGTTCGGGGGGCTATTACTCAGAATTTTGTCTCCAGCTACATATACTTGAAGTTTCTATCTTTAGAGCTGAATAAAAAATGTGAACATTGTGTTTTTCCTTGAACAAGCAATCACATAAATAATGTGTGGAATGAGAGTTTTTTTTTTTTTTTAGCAGAGTAGATTTTGACCTCATCAGCACCAAGACTGGCCATAGGTCACACCTTTCATATGGTAATCAAGTTCCTGCACTGTTTTCTTAAAGAGTGGGAAAAACAATAGCACCGGAATGTTCCAATCAGCCAGAGAAGGAGGGTACGCTCTATGCTGAATGGAACAGAACATTACAGTACAAATAAGCTCTAATCACAATTAGTTAGAAGAATTAGCAGAGTACAAGAAAAAGAACCTGCTGGAGGTAAGAGGACTTAACTGTCTGGAGTTAATTAACAAAGTCCTCCTACTTATTTGCAAAACAACCTTTTGTTTTCATTACACTCATTAGAAGGTAATTTAATCTGTTTATTTACACTGGATCAAAGAGATACAGCTAAGGATGTGAATGGGGTAGCACTTCCTAGCACCGAACAATAAAGCTTTACAAACAAACTAGAAAATAGTAAAAATGCAATAGAGAAACTTACAGTAGATGCATAATAGAAGCCTATAGATGCAGACCATACACATGTTTTTCTATATAGTTTTCATATTAAATGGGAAATCTGTTTAATATTAAAAGGCAAAAAAACGTGTCATGAGTCATTCCCCAGAAAAGCAGCATGGCAGAACAAAAAAAAAATTGTGTCACTTGTCTTTTAATATATATGCATAAAACAGATCTGCGGCCTTGCATTCATACGGGACACAGACTGTGTATATATTAGTGATGTGAGCCGGGCTGACCTCAGCGGGGTGAGATGTCTTTTGGGCGTGAGAAAAACTCTGAGACCCTTTTCACAGCTGTTCAGGGCGTCCCATTGAAGCCGACGAGAGCAAAGTTAACCGTCTCCCCCTCCCTACCTCTTCCCATTCATTCTGCTAACCCCCTTTGAGAGATCCTTAAAAATACACCTCATTACTCAGGGCTGGTTGTATTGAAGATCCTGTGGTGCTCCTGGTATCTTAGCGAATCCCTGCAGTTTCCCTGCTATGTTTTCTTAATCTAGATTTTCCCCTTAGGAAATGCACATATGTATCCTATGATGCAAAAAAATGGTACTTAACTCTGACTACCAAAATTGAATCTAAAATGTAATTTCTTTTAACCATCAAAGATTAATGGGTGACATATGTCAATTAAGTCCTCCTATACACCAGAATGTCTAAGGCATATTTATTAATGTTCATTTTAATATGAACACATTCATAATTTTGTTCTAAATTACACATCCCGTTTCAGGGAGTTGTAAAACCTACTGAGAGCACTGTTATGCAGTGTTTCATATAAGACATTCAGAGAGATTCAATAAAACTTTTTATTGTTTTAAATGGTGTTAATTTTGCCCCAACCAATCAGATCTTATTTAACATTTAAAAGCTAACATCTGATTGGCTGGGGCAAAATTAGCACAGTTTTAAAAGATAAGAACTTTTATTGTATAATAATTTTATTGTATAACGATAAGAACTTTAATTTGAATCTCTCTGAAAATGTCTCTTTGTCTGACTCAAGTTATAGTTTAGTTATAATGTTGTTAAAAGAGAAGTACACTGTAAAAACGCACGTGCACGGAACTCACAGGCATTACTGTTTGAGGCTCAAGCAGGAGAAAGCACAGAACTCACAGGCATTACTGTTTGAGGCTCAAGCAGGAGAGTGCACGGAACTCACATGCATTACTGTTTGAGGCTCAAGCAGGAGAGTGCACAGAACTCATAGGCATTACTGTTTGAGCCTCAAGCAGGAGAGTGCACAGAACTCACAGGCATTACTATTTGAGGCTCAAGCAGGAGAGTGCATGGAACTCAGGCATTACTGTTTGAGGCTCAAACAGGAGAGTGCACGGAACTCACAGGCATTAAGCTGGGTACACACAGTAACGATAAAGCCCCGATACCATGGGATCCAACGGCATCGGGGCTTTATCGGTATTGTGTGTACCTTCATTTCCCGAACGAACGGGTCGGCCGAACGTTCGGGAAAGATTGAAAATTTGGCTGATGGAAAAACACAGTCCCGAGCGTTCTCCCTATGATGTTCATAGGAAGAATGCTCGTGTTGTGTGTATGCAGATCCTGTCTGTCATCTTTAACTTATTTGAGGCTCAAGCAGGAGAAAGCAGAGGAAATCTCAGAGGGGCGGAGCTTAACATTCAGCAAACCAGTAACAAGATATCAGCAACTTTCAAGGCACAAAGGTAGGCTCTGGAGGGGGATAGGTAAAAAAATATGGCAACAGTAATCAATGGGTTATGTTTGGCATAACCAACAGCTCTGCATATTAAAACAAGCAGGAACGACTGATTTACAAGCATGTTCGGTTGTTTAAAATTAATGATTTTGTTTACAAATGATCTTGAACATGCCTTTCAAAATGACAGGGCCGAAACATGGCCTATTTGTACCCCAGTCTAAGATCTCTATAATATTTTAGTGTGTATCATGTACTTTAGTATAAAAACCCATGATACTAATATGGCTGGTACAAGTTGAATGCCTGTGTATACACATGTGCAGTTCCCCTTGCCAAAAGGGAAATTACAAAGACTTACAAAGACAAGGTAATCGCTGCATATTTTAGTGGTGACGTTAAGCAGAAGCTGTGTGAGATCTAGAACACTGCTACTGTAGTATGTGGTCAAAATAATACAGTTTATTTATCGTCGGGTGCTGACCCGCGACGCACGATGTGTACGAATGTCTGTTTTGGCCGATAATAGTCCCGTGTAGGGGCACTTTATCTGCCGAAACGGCTGTTCGGTGGGGGATTGTTGTCCCATCCGCTGGGCGTATCTCTGAACGAGCTGACTTTTCAGCCAATAGTGCCCATTTTTTAAACTTTCAAATTATTAAAAAGGCAAATTTTTATCAAAGCTTAAAATTGTATAGCAATAAGTAGCACTTATAATGCTGAAAAGGTCCAGCACATATGATGGTAAATAGGTAATACTCCCTGGTGGATTTTCAAAGTAATGCCAAATTAGTTAATACTCACTGAAAACCTATCTTTGTTATTTAAAATAACCCACAACTGTGGTGTTTTTTTATAAAAATATGATATAGATATTTTGTTGTAAAACTCACCCAGGCGAATTTTCTCTTTTTTTAGTATTAAGATATGATAAATAGTGTAAAACTCACCTCCTATTAATATGGGAACATACCATAGTGCTGTGTAAGAAATAGTCATGTTAATGGAACATTCCAGTAAGTAATGATGTTTGGCGAGAATTCTGGTAAAACTGCAAAAAACTGCAACAAAAGTCAGAAAAGGGGCAAAAGGTGAATTTTCACCTATTTACAAATAGCTTTCAATAAAATAATAACAAAAATAGCTCTGAAATGTCACCTCTCTGGTCTGTTAATGGCCGCGCTAGAGAGCAATTTCTCTTTTCGCCGCAATACCAGACTTGACACGCAATGAATAAGGCAAAATTACCATCACACATTGACGCAGCGTTACTTTTCCGTGAAATTGAAACAAAGCGTTTTGTTTACCCAGGGGTAAGGTCTTAGCAGTTTACGTCCTCAACCTGGGTACTTTTCAGCTATGTTTCTGAAAGAAAAAATGTTTTCTACCTTATGTGCATATCCATTCACCATCACAAATCATTCACCTGGGCTAATCATGTTTTTAGGTAGGATATTGAATAAACACACACACTGTGTACCAGTACGCCTTGTGTTTATGTACATGCGTGACAGTAACTAAGTGTGCTTCTGCAGGACACTTGTGTGAATAATAAACATATAGGGCTGTATTATACTGTAAATGAAAATGTTCTAGTTATGCCAGCCATATACTTGTATAACTTTACATTGATTTGACTTTCCCAGACAGATAATGCTTTAAGATCTACATATCTTTTGTAATGTCGGTTGTTAAATAATTGGCTGGACGGTTTTTCGGTTTTAGAACTTTGAAGGAATGTTGGAGGTAAGTCTAATGTAAGGGCATATTTAATTGCTTTGATTGACACATAATCAGGGAGATTCACCAAGAGCTGCAAATGCCCTGGGCAAGTCTCCCGAACGGGATTTACCAGAGACTGTGCGGCTCTAGGTGAATCTCACCCGCACATAAGTATTTAACGCCAGCTAGCGTAAATCAGTTAGCGTGACGTTAAGGAGAGAATGGAGCACTGCGCGGCTGCAGCACTCCTTGGTGAATTCCCCTGAATGTGTCAGCCACCATTTACCTGGGCTACGGGCTTGTGGCATTCGTGCGCGCAGGCGTACACTTGTTCTGAACCATTCCCATCGTCTATAGCCTCAGCCTATTTGTATAGTCATTTTTATTTCCTCTGTTTTTTTTATTTGCCCTTCTCTCCTCTCATTGGTTGTTCTTGCCTTTATTTTCTTCTTTAACCCTCTTCTCTCATTATAGTTTGTGGTTCTTTCCTTACTCATGGTGTGATCTTGTCCAGTGTTCTGTTTGCCGTTTCCTGCCTGTTTATTCGTTTAAGACTGTTTGCCGCCTGCCTTGAATTCTAGCCTGTCCCCGACAATTTTTTCGTCTTATCCTCCAGTACTGTGCTGTGCTGTCTGACATTCTGTTACTGACCTGCTGCTCTGTCCCTGACTTCGCTCCTGCTTACTGATTTTGTACCATACTATTGTTCAGCTCTTGCTTGTTGTGCCCAGTCCGCCTAGTGCGTTCCTGGTTTTCTCGCGTGTTCCCGGCCTGAGCTCAGATACCCTGCACCCAAAGTCCAGGGGGAAACTGATCTCGGGTAGGCACTGCAAGCCTTCCAGCAAGTGGGGGCTTGTATATTGGTGAAGCCGGTGGTTTTAGATCAGGGTATCTGGGCTGAAGGAATACACAGGAATCTGGAGCTTCACGCAATGCAACTGTCAATTATCAAATAAAAGCTTTCCAGATATATTTAGCGCAAAGGAGGGTTAAAGCTAAAATATAAATGTCAGAATGAATTCTATAAATCTAAGCTGTATCATTCACCTCTCAAATAATTAGCATTTTGGAGAAATAATCTTATTATTTTGTCAGGTTCAGGGCATTGCTGAATACTTCTGCCCTCCTCCCAGTATGTCCTGAACACATTTACATAGCTGCATATACTTAGTGAGTTCACTAGCCTCTCTGCCCCTTCTATCACCACTGTGTAATCAAGACTGAGCAGTCAGTAAGTCAGTAAACCAATCATAACCCACTAGGAAGAAGGGTTACAGATGTATTCTCCACAATGCTGATTTCAGGGGTAAGCATTGAAGCCATCAGCTAGTCAGGAATTATATAATCCATATATATATATATATATATATTATTTTTTAATTTTGTAATTTTTTTTCAACTCCTTTTAAGAAGTTTTAGTAACACATGAGGAGCATAATAAAAATAAAATAATGTATGTTGTAAATATGCTCATGTTTGCATACAAAGGAACTGTTACATATATTTTTTTGCACTGAACTATATATGTATCTATCCCCCTTGTATGACGTTATTAACTTTTGTATAATAATTTTGTAATATAATATTGTATTTTATTACTGTACAGCGCTGCGTCCCCAAGTGACGCTTTATAAATAAACTATACATACATACATACATATATACCTTTTTATTTGCAGGAGATTCAGGATCAGGTCAACTATGGCTGCCACTAGCAGAAAGAAAATATTAGGCCCACAAGACATCCCTAAAATAAAAGGTTTACTCAGGACTTCATCTTGCAAATTTAGTTTGAAATAGGAACATGCTACACTAGGACTAAGGACACATAGGGCATATTTATAAAGGGGCGAAAATAGTGCCCAAAAATTACTGCCACGAAAATAGCGATATCACTGTATTTATAACGGCGAGCTCCATCGACGCGATATGTATCGCAGCCGCAATGTCCGGTGGTAATTTTAAGTCCCTTTGTGGCGATACTGCACTTAGCGCAATGCGCTAAGTACAATATCGCTGCAAAGGGTCTTAAATCCCTCCCGACGCCTCCACCTCAGGCCCCGCAGCTGGCAAGGAGGGGAAGGGAAGGGCCCGCTGGGAGGGGTGGAGGCACCCTCCAGCGGGGGCCCTGAGAAGGGCCTTTTGGGGCTTAAGGGGTGCCGAGCTCAAATTTTCCGAAATCTGGTTAATGTAAAGCATGTAAACCAAGCATTAAAAAATTGACCAATCAGAAATGGATTATGGATTTTCTGCAAACCTATATAAAGAGGTGCACTCCGCCGCGGAACTCAGATGCCATCACAGTAGATGGCTGAAGAAAGAAGCGGCTGGCAACATCGGCTCCGCTGAGGCTGGCGGTGCCAGCGGGTTGGTGTCGCCAGCCTGAAGACGTCGCGATGGATCAAGACGCCAGCAACATCGCAGGGGTACCTCTTGGGGGTCGGCGGCCTCAGCGGAGCTGGTGTCTACGGGACTGGAAGAAAGACGCCGCCCAAGGGCTCTTTTAAGAGCCACTCATTGGGGGTCCCGGTTCGAGCTGCGGGACCCCCACTAAAGGCACTTGTCAGTGCCGCAAGGGCCCTTATAAGTGCCAGGGAGGGGGGGCCCTGTTCGAGCTGCGGGACCCCTTAAGCCCCAAAAGGCCCTTCTCAGGGCCCCCGCTAGAGGGAGCTTCCACCCATCCCAGTAGGCCCTTCCCCTCCCCGCGGCGGGGCAGGGGGCTTGGAGGGGCTGCTGGGGAGGGGTGCGTGACCACCTGCTGCGGCCCCTTCCCAGCGGCCCCTTCCCAGCAGCCCCTCCTAGCCTCCCGCTGCTGGGAAACGGCGGCAGCGGGTGGTCACCGCTGCCAGGGGGGGGGGTCGATCTAGGGGGAAATCTTGTCCATTTTGTGAAGTAATACGGCCGAGATTAGCGGTTAACTTTCCGCGGCCATTTACCGTATATTTATAAATCACTGAAAACGCAATTTTTGTGAAAATGGCGGGAAAAACGGCTGCGAAAAGTTAAAAAACCTTTATAAATATGCCCCACAATGTATTTGAGGAGAGCACATTTTCTCATTTGGACCAGACTCTCTAAGAAGTAACAAAGACTTGTATATAGCACTATTACAAATAAATAAATCACATCATGCTGGGCCATAAGATACAATAGTCACATTACAGAAGTTTACATTACTTAGAACATGCTCTATATTATTATTAATGGCCATAAAATAGATTTTTTAATTGGCTTCCCATATGCTCAGATAATATTTTTTGTTAACATACAAGTTGTAAGACTGGTGCCATAAAGGATAAAGCAAGGAAACTCAGTATAAAATGGTGTGGTAGAGAGAGCTAATAAACAATAAACCTGGGAACTGTTACTGACATGTCATACCTGACTAATCACACATGGCAATTACATCTTCCAGCAAAGCTATATAACACATTCATCCACCTTAAACAGCAATTACACAATGTAGCAGCCTTTACAACCTTTAATCTTTCAATACATTTGTTTCGGTTATTGTGCAAACAATGAGAAAAAAATGATTCCAACACTAGTCATAGATTAAAGTGTTAAAGGGCATGTCCAGCCCTGAAGAAATTTTTATGTTCACTTTTCCTACCCCAGCGTTCATAAACTGAGATGTTCAACCGCTGTCCTCTTCTCATAGCCTCCTGGCCTCCTTCTAGCTTCTCCCCAGCACAGAAGTCAATAATTATCAAGACGTATGATATCACGGCCGATAAATGAATGTTTTGGACTGGGTCATCTCTTCTGCCCATGTGCAAGCCTTAAAAGGAGGTTGCAACAACCATGGAAGAGGACAGCAGAGTGCAGGCTGAATATGTGATGTTAGTAACCCTGGGGTGGTTAAATTTACATCTAAAATTCAATGTTTCCTCTCTCTATGTAATTTTATTCTGTTGTATAAATATCATATTTTAAGAAATTGCTGTTTGTCCTTTTTGCATTACTAAGGAACAATGGTAGGTTATCGTTAGCCATTAGAAAACAATCCACATTATTTATAGTCAAGCATTAGAGTTAAGCAGGTTATTTGTAGAAAAAATACCAAAAGGTTAAACAATAACCTGTGCACATGGAATTTTATGACCATATAAAAACACAAACAGATCTATGTAATAAAAGTTCTTATTGCTAAAAATGGTGCTAATTTTCCCCCAACCAATCAGATGTTAGCTACCATTTGAAAGTTAACATCTGATTGGTTGGGGCAAAATTTGCACCATTTTTAACAATAAGAACTTTTATTACATAGGCCTGAAAGACTCTGAGGGGCCTTTTAAAATTTTTGTATCATAATGTAAAAACAAAATGGTGAATTTTTTTTAGAATATACAGCCAAGCTGTTTTTGGTTCAGATTTTTTTTATTATTTTGTGTTTGTGGTTACTCCAGAGTCTTCTAGCTTTAGAGGTTTGTCTAGTTGTTGGTAGCAGTGGGACATTTTTTTTAGCAGATAGTGTTTCAGTAGTTTGTGTCAGTTATTTTATGTATTTTTCTCCTTTTTTTAAGCATTTTTATTGTGTGCCTGGGTGATTGTTTTAAGTCTTCTGTATATATGGCTTCCATTAAAAATTGTGACATGTTTTACATTTTGCTTTATGCTTTACACCCTAAAATAAAACACATGTATGGAGCACAGAGTAACTAGTTCAAATCCACCCTAGTCTACATGTCCTGTATGTTGCCTTTTTACTATCTGGGTTACAGAATGCTAATAAAATGCTTTTATATCCTTTAAAGGGCAATATTAAAATTTGTATATAGGCAGAACACCACCTAAAACCTAGAAACCGTTATACTCACCCTGCTCAATACCACTTCTACAAGGAGATATCTGTTGCAATCTCTCTTCACTCTTTCTCCTTCTCAGCTCTAGGCTCTTCCAGTTTCATGCTGCAGCCATGGCATTGACAGGAGACATCACATCCAATGACTGACGCATATTCTCTGAGCTTTCATTCCTGAATGCTGCAAAAGCGTGCGTTACAGCTCTGAGCTTTTGCAGCATTCAGGAGAGGAGGGAGTGGGCGGGGTTTGGAATCTTGCAGGATATCTTCTTGTAGATGCGGTATTGAGCAGGATAAATATAGTTGAATTGGAATAGTCACCACACGTGTCACATGACTAAAAATTACATAATATCCTTTTATTGTACAATGGGAGGGCATATCAACAGAAGATACTAAAGCCTAGTACACGTGCAATGTGTCCAGCCGATACACGATTAACCACCAGCCGCACATATACATTTGTCACCTGGAACGGCCATTTGTCAGTAGCTCGTTCATCATGTGTCAGATGTGCAATCACACGTGTGTGCTAGCCTTTAGCTAAAAAAATCTACCAAGTTTTAAAATGATCAGCTTGTTTTAGCCGGCATGGCTGCCATCAGGCTGATGTTCCATTTAACTTGATTCATTTATATTTGTATAGTATGTTTCCTTGTCTAGACTTATGCTGGTAGTTTTAAAGCTGAATGATTTATTTATTTCTGAAACATTGTTACTTGAAGGTTTCCCCAATCCATCTGCATGGCTAAAACCGTCTTTGAGGAAAAGAATTTGTGCCTTTATTCTTACATGTTTTCACTCACAAAACACCATTCTTGTTTATCGGCACATTAACACAAATCAATACGAGTGCAAAAAGACTTGCAATGAGAATAGGCAGTGAATGCACAAAAGCTTTTCTGCATGAATGTGTAGTCTAAGGAGCCAGTGTTTGCTACAGCAGAATTCAAGTGGCTGCAAGTACAAATAACATACAAGTAAAGTTCCCTAGGTGATGGCACAATAAAAGTTGTGAAAGTCGATTTTTGTTTTAAAAAAGACAATAAGTGGCTGGGTAAATGGTAGGATCAGGACAATACGGAAAAGGGAAGGGATGAAGATTTAGAAATGTGCAATGTGTGTGAAATTCTGATTTTGAAACTTAACTATTTAAAAAGTAAAGCTTATCCGCATATTAGAATATACTATGTTGGTTTTATTTCTTATCTAAATCCAATCAGCTTACAGTCTATTATCTGTCTACAATACATAACTGCTCTGGATTATAATATGAGGTACAGTGGAATATTTCCAGCTACGAAGATGAGTGACTTTTTATAAACTTTTTTTCTACTGCTACTTCCGTTCTATCCCATATCTATCTATCTATCTATCTATCTATCTATCTATCTATCTAATGAGAGAGTAGTGTGCACTCTACCTTCCGGTGATTTGAGGCCTGGGTGCTACTGTGCTACTATATGGTCTATCGATATGACTATCTATCTATCTATCTATCTATCTATCTATCTATCTATCTATCTATCTATCTATCTATCTATCTATCTATCTAATCTATCTATCTATTAATCTATCTATCTATCCATGTATCTATCCCTCTTTCTATTTATCTATATACCGTATGTCTATCAATAACTGTATATGTATCTTTCTTTATCATCTACCTAAATAATATATCTCTCTTTAAAGGGCATCTCCACCCCACCCCACAAAAAAAATATTACTTAACATCCCTTGTTCCATCGATGGAATTATGCTGCTTATTCTTCCTCATTGCGACTCAGCCAATCACTGAGTGGCTTCAGGTCTAACCCCTTCTGCTGCTTCCACAATTAGAAAAATCAGCAGAAGAAGAGCGATGGAATGAGAGCTGGTAAAAAAAAGTAAAAAGTGTTTGTGCAAGGAGCAGCAGTAAGAGAGTGGGGGAAGGGAGGAGGGGGAACTACAATGGGCATACCAGAAACCTCTAGGAGGAACAGTTAGGCTGGGTACACACGGAGGGACGCAGCAAATTCGGCTGTGGCCAAATTGCGAACGATCGATCGTGCGTTCCCATAGGGAACAACACGATCGATCGGAATTTTCCGACATGCCCGATCGGAAAAAGTGATCATTAAACACTACGCAGTGGGCTCAACATTGGGGGAAATTTCAGTTCGGGAGTGGACATGTATAGTATTTATAGTATAGTATATATAGTATTTATAGTATAAAGTATTATATTTGCTGAAAAAGCTATGCATGAAGTTACCATTAATAATCTCTATTATAATCTACATTTCATATGTATTCCAAATGATCTGAACTGTAAATAATGGCTTTTGAAAGACCTGCCTAACTGAGAGATACTTCAAAAAGATATGCTTGCTGCAGATTCAGTTCCCGGTAAAGAAAAAGAACTGCCCATGACTGCTGTCAGCCTGCAGCCTTGAATGTTCACAGAACTCTGTGACTTTTAATGCTATTTAATACCCTTATAATCTACAGTAGGGGGTATGTTATCCACTTAAAATATCCTGCACAAAAAGTTTCAATAAATTGGAGGGAAACCTACAGTATGTGGTAAATATTAAAGGGCATGTCCACCCTTAAAATTTTTTCATATAATATTTCCCTGTCCCCCAGCCCCAACCATATAGTTTTAAGTTCAGAAAGTGCCCCAAATATTACTTACCTTCCCTCTTTTCCTCGCCGCACTGCCAGGCCCTTTGGTTGCGAGAAAATGCAAGCAGAGGGGCGGGACCGGCAGTTGCGTCTGTGATTGGCTGAGTGGCAGCCAATCACGGACGCGGCTGCCGGGAGTCAGTGCGGCGGAGGAAAGAGGGAAGGTAAGTAATATTTGGGGCACTTTCTGAACTTAAAACTATAGCGGGTGGGGATGGGGGGGACAGGGAGAATATTATATAAAAATGTTTTTCGCTAGGGGGAGGGAATCTAAATCGGGAGGGAGAGGGAGGGGAAGGAGGGGGAGAGGGGCTGCAGTGTGCATGCCAAACTTCTCCCGGAGGGTAGACAGGAGGCAGAGTCCTATATGGACTCTGCAGTACTCCTTGTGGACGTTTTTTGGGACTTTAGGGGGGGATAGCAGAAGTACCAGATGGAGCTGGGATGTAAGGTGTAAAGTAAGAATTAAACTACACTACACAATGGGGCCAGTAGTGGGGGGGATTATAGTTTTGGGGGTGGACATGCCCTTTAACAATTAGGACTTCAACTTTTTTTGAAATA
The DNA here is from genome assembly GCA_019447015.1 of Hymenochirus boettgeri. Taxonomy (NCBI): domain Eukaryota; kingdom Metazoa; phylum Chordata; class Amphibia; order Anura; family Pipidae; genus Hymenochirus; species Hymenochirus boettgeri. The sequence goes on along the minus strand of CM033469.1, from coordinate 207,788,824 downwards.
TATTTTACCATCAGAGTTTCCTAAACAGCTTTTATAATGCTACTACCATAATTGCATTGTTATTGTCTATTTTGTACGTCTCTAACAAACTCCATTACACTAGTAAAGGTCCAGATAGAAGTCCAGTTCTTGTTAATGTTGAAAATATAAATATAATAAGCAATTTCCATTGCAGTGATAGGTATTTTCTTTGCTCACTGATGGATTTCTGTATTCATGGTACAATCACCATAACAGAGCATGCTGCCCATTGCATAGGATACACTTCCTTCTGCACTGATTTCCCCCTGACCTTTCCCTGCTGCTCTGATGTATACTTTTTGACAAAAGCAGGGGATTACACACCTTTTAATGCTTTGCTCTGTGGAGAAGGTTAGGCACTAGCCCCGCCAGCCTATAACTGTCAGGAGGAATTAGGGGGATACAAACATCACCACATTGGGATACTCTGTGCATCAGTGCATTCTTCAGAAAGTTAAAATCCCCTCTTCCCAACTCGCCTATGCAACCCCTTCCTGTGAGAGAATTTGAAGTGACCAGACATGTTCACAAGGGAATTAAATCCCACACAAGACAGAAGCAGAAATCTGCATCTTTGTTCTTATTTTCCTAACTCTCTCGCCTTCTTCATCTCTCAGCTTCCTTTCACATGCAGTCTAGCCTCTGATTTACATTGATTTCTCCTTGCTGTACAATAAATCTTAATAAAACAAAGTCATACACACACTCCAAAAGTTTTTTTTTTAAAGTGCATATATTTATCTATAGCTATAGTCCTCTATTTTATAAATTCCTAATAATGCCAGGCCATGTCATCAATATTGCCTTTAATTAGCATATTTTAATAGGTGATTGAACCGTTTAGAATGGTAAGAGGTTCTATGTTAAAGTAATTTTATATGAGAAAAAATAGCTTTCTGTGACTTCTTAAATTATCAATGTCCTCAGAATCAGGGTCATGTCTAAGCTACATTGGCTTTCCCAACAGCAACCATTAAGTTCAATCATCTGTCAGCCATTGGTTAAAGATGTGGCTGTACACAGTCCCAAACATTCTTGCTATATTAAGTATAGGGAAGATCATTCAGGACTGCCATACAGCCAAAGATGACGGCCAGCTTCCTATACTACAGTACAAGGAGTTGTCCTAAAGCAATTTTAGGTCCAAAATGACCATTTCCCATACTAATGCGTGTACTCAGCTTGTACTTTTGTCCCACAGAGAGGATCCAGTAGGCAGGCAACAAAGACCCACAATGTATGTAAAACCATCAAATTTAATTAGAATTGCATTAAAAACAGGACACAGCCATTGCAGTGTATAGAGTACAGCCAAACATGATGAACTCACAGAAGTTCATCATGTTTATGCGTTTCGTGGATCACTTCCTCAGGGGCTTCTGTGTACCCAGCTTGTGAAAATAAAGAAACCAAGCCTAAATAGAGGTGGGGGGGTTCGACACCAACTGTCTGCCATGTACAATGCTGTTTTAACACCTTACTCTGGGCATTCCTATAACACCTCTTAGCCACTATCCAATCACGCCCTTAACACCTGGCTGTGATATGCTAATTGGGATTTTCCAGGGTACATAATTGCCACAGATTCTTGTACAAGTCATTCTGAATTGAGAAAGCCAGTCGGATGACTAGCGAAACGTCTTCAAGAACTACATTTCAAGTCCAGTGCAGTTGATCTAATTGAATACAACAGATATACCATGACCTGGATGAATGAGAACCTTCACAAGCATGCTCAAAGGATTATTAAAAAAATAATATATATATAATATAATTTATATACAGTGTTATTAAAGAGAAATGTTACATTTACGTAATACCCTTTTTCTAAATAAGGGTAATTATTGTGCACCATGTATGGGCACCTGTGCAGTATCTATGTTTCACCAATATTTTGCGTGCACAACATTAGCTTTGAAGCAATACTCATTCCTGTCTGTAACTAAAATCAAAACCAAAGAAACCCACTGGACACAGTTGATCACATCATTATCAAACTGGATACTGTTTGCAGACATCATTTCAAAGTTGATGAACAGAGTTGATTGTTAAGACTAAAAGTTTGGCGATCTGCCTTAACAATTTGTCACTACAAATATGCTGCTTTGTGGTAGATGAGCGGCCTGTTTTGATCTATAAAGAGGGGAAGGGGAACATTTATGAGACCCCTGTAGCAGCTTGTTCAGCAATCTGGCAGGATGGATCACTAAACAAGCGGATGTTCGGTTAGGGCTCATTGATGATCCACCCGGCATATACATGGCACAATTATCAGCTGAAATGGACGCTCATGCACATTGTGCTCGCGTGTCGGCCACCGTAATTGCACGTGTGTATGAGCCTTTAGATGTGTCAGTACCCTTATTTAGTGTTCAACTAAAGGATTAATCTTCAAAAAGAAGCTTATTGACATTCAATACAGATCACTACCTCTAATTTATCTTATATTTGCACTATAGATCAGACAAAGTCTGGTTGTCAGTATCACATCTGGGCTTGGAGACTGATGTCACCCTGACTGACGTGTAAAAGAATATGTATGCTTGACAGTTCTTGGCCATGGCACATGCACACTAATGTTTACCTGATGGATAAATAAGCCAATCAGGAGGGTTTTTATGTGTGTTATTTCTGGCCAAGCAAGTTGACATCCACTTCCCCAAAAAATCCTTTATATTTCCCCCAACACAATGTACACAGATATTACTGCTCACCCATGCTAAGTGACTTTACTCACACTGCTTAAAACTGCTGCTCTGCTAATATACATATATATTGCTAATATACCACTTTCAGGTTTTCTTTTATAAGACATGCAGGCATGTATATGCAACATGGCATAAATAGAAATATAGTAAGTGGTATATATAATAATATTTATATGTATGTCATAAATTCAATAAACAATACTAATTCAACCAATAGGATTCAGGACAAGAAATGTGTATACGTGAAAGAAACCCCCAAAAAGGGTGTATAGAATTGTAATAATAATTGTATATTATTATTGTGTCTATGCCACATATACTGCAAATCTAATATAGACATCTGTATATTTTTGTTCCACCATTTTAAATCCTGCTCCTTTTGTCCCTGTTCTTTTTGTGTCAGATATTTCCATTTGGTTCGTCCGTCAATCTTGCATTTCCTCAAGTTGTGACTATACCTTTATCCCTCATATTCTCCAATGTATGACATTTCTTTGGCCTTCAGACTTATTGCTTTTATATCTGTGACCTGGTGTACATCTGTGTTTATAGCAATCATTTCAAGTCTTTGGTTCATTCTTACCTCCTAGTATTCAGTTTTTTAGTCTCCTACAGTAAGCTCTCTACAATACTAAAACATAACATAGAGAGGAAGGGTAATGTCACCCATGCCTCTGTTGTACACAATGGCAATAATAACACAATATTACACCCACTATAGTATAATTATTGGGGAAATATTAGTCACTATGTGTCACTATACTCGACTTATTTATTATTATATTATTATATTATTTCCAAACATCCTCAAGGCTTACTGAATTTGCTTTTAACTTTCCAGCTGAGATCCATATTTACTGAATTTGTATTCAGAAGATACACCTTTGAGTAATACCAAGGTTCTGCAACTCCATCTTTTAAATAGCATCTCTGTAGGCCAATAGATAGGTAAGGTCCTAAAATTTCCCAGGGATTTTTTAAATGTCAAAATAGCTTATATGTGTTGGTTATTAAAAAAAAACAAGCAAGACAAAAACAGTTGTTCAATAGGTAAGGTAAATTGTTATTGTAAAAAAAATGCACTGGGACAGAAATATGCACTAGCAGTGCTTATCTTTCATTTATTGAACAAACAGTACAGTGTTAAAATATAAATTCCTTGGTTACTATTGGATCACTTGGGTAAATTATCTGTGACACTAAACAAATTGTCTGCTTTGTTGCCCTCACCTAGATTTTAAAGACTCCAGTAATTCCCCTACCTCTGTATTTGCGTAATAACATTTGCAGTAATAGGAAAACAACATTTGCACCAACCGTTTCAGCACCAGCTAAACATCACATTTTCTGTCCAATAAGCTCTACAGAGATTCAAACTCACCTTCTGACGTGTGTTTCAGTCGATAAGGGGATCGAAAGCCATCACTGTCCAGAAGACACAAAACCATCATCATTCTTATGCCATATGTATTGATGACCTGAACAATAAAAAGAACAGAAAATGCCTATATTTAATTCCCCAGTATTCATGTTATATGTAGAAAATGCAACGCATTCATAAATAAGAGCTTGCAGGGCAAAATCAAAATAGTGGCAACTGGAGAAACACAAAAACTTTTGATTCCTGATTAAATAGGAATTAACAGTTTTCCAATTACATGATGTTTTATAAGGCACCATGTTTTTCTTTCTATTATTCAGAATACATTAATTGAGCTGCTACACCTTACACAACCTTATATATCTCCATCTAAGTCCATCTCCTTTTCCCCTAGCTATTCCCCTAGCTATTGTATGAATGCTTTTTTTTTTTATATATTGGTTCAAAGGACAGTAACATAAATATACATTTTTCCAGTCTCTTGTCCAGCTAAATCTCCTGTGTACCGGAAACACACTTGGGGCTAGGCCACACTTGCGCGTTTCTCACGCACTATTTTGCTTTGTGATTTGTTAGCACATGAGGGACGCATGTCAGGCTAACACAATGTGGGTGGGCACACTGTGCAAGCTGTGATTCATTTTCAGATTACATATGATTACCATTTTTTTGTGAATTTCATGCGTCCCAATAACGGAACACTAGTCTAAAATACGGGGTGCGAAGTTTCCTTTGAAATGCAAGTTGTGAACTTCAGGATCATATTCATGCTATAAATAAGAAGGACCATAGGAGGAATCTTGTGAAACATGTGGTGTAGGATCATAATGGAGATATACTAACAACTAACATTTTGTTTTGTAACCCATGCTTAAAACTAGATTTAAACAGAGAAATATTTTGGTTGAACCTCTTCAAAAGGCTCTATACAAAGGAGCCCTTTCACACATGAAGTAATCAAAGACCAAACTTAATGCCACTTAGCTAAAGACGTAATGTGTGAGAGAAGAGTATGCCAACAAAAATAAAGTCTCTTTTTTTTCATATCCCAAATAGCCATGTCCCATTGTAACAATACTGGTTGAAAATCCAACATTAATATTTGATATTTATTAAACATTTTAGCCAACTCACTTATATTTATTAATCTAAACATTTTCTTAAAAAGAAAAAAGGTGTAAAAATTTGCCTGAGCTTTTATTTTACTTCAACCAATCAGATAATACCTTTTAACCGGATCAACAAACGACCCCATACCGAACGCATACACGCGGATGATTCTTGGCCGAAACGGCCGTTCGTCGCGTGTAGCACTCGGCCGCCAGGGTTCCTTCCTCGCTCGTAGAAATTTGTTCTTAATCGAGCAGATTAAGAACAAAGCAAAATGTTGCACCTCTTATTGAATAATATGAGGGAGATTCAATAAAAGTTTAAAATGGTGCTAATTTTGCCCCAACCAATCAGATCTTATTTAACATTTGAAAGCTAACATCTGATTGGTTGGGGCAAAATTAGCACCGTTTTAAAAGATAAGAACTTTTATTGTATAACCCTGTTAGTTTTATAGAAAATGATTGGAATTATAGCCAGTCAGAACTGAGACTTCTATGTACTACCATATGTAATCACACATCAAAAATCACACTGCATATTTTGTGGCATTTTGGAGTGTTTTTTATGTGTGTCTGCCATTTCTTTTAATTACTAATTACTAATTAATTACACGTGGTAACAGAAATGCAGCATGCAGTTGAAAAAGGCATCGAATGGCAAAGCTGAAATGGCAGTTCTATAGAAAACCAGGTCCTTGCACAACGCATATCACATGCTTTCAGAAAACACACCAAAATAATGTAAGTGACAAATTAAAAAGAAATAAAAGCCCATTGTTAGACTTAACCCTCACAATATTTCAAAATATCAAAGGGCATGTACACCCCTCTTACAAAAATGTAGTATCTAACAGAACACCCTCCAAAAGCTTTTTTTTTTTACTTGGAAAGATGTTCCCCCACTGTGTAAGAAGCCTTACAAACCACCGATCCAGAGCTGCTTAGCCTCTGCTGCTGGTGCACATGCCCTTAACGTGCCCAAGCAGCAGAGGTTCCTTCTGTATTGTCCGTCAACCATTGGTCATGACGTCACCATCACAGCCGTGACTAACGAACGATACCAGGAAGAAGTGGTGCGCTGCGGCACTGGATCGGTGGTTTGTAAGGCTTCTTACACAGCGGGGGAAGATCTTTCCAAGTAAAACAGATCTTGCTTTTGGGGGGTGTTCTATTAGAAACATTACATTTTTGTAAAAGGGGTATACATGCCCTTTAACTATGTTACTTTTTAAAAAAAAAAATATTTAAGAATACCATTTAAAAACTGAAAACCTGTCAAAATTCCAATTTATAAACAAGAGAAATACATTTCAATGGCTTTTCAATTCTTTATAGAAACAAGAAGAAAAACAGTTGCAATTAGTTTTGTCTGTTTTTAAAGGAGATTAAACCCCACATGGCTATACTCCAGAATCTCAAAATATCCCCGCCAAAAACACGAATAAATTGTGAAATCTCACAATAGTAAATAGCATAAATTAAATATAACCACCTGAAGAACAAGATGAAATAACTGTGTGTATGTTCAGTGACTGGCCACACCCCTGACCTCAGTCACATGCTTCCTTGCCTACACTGTCCTGTAAAAGTATTGGCTAGAGACTACTAGTGGGCATGACCAACTGTAACAAGCTTCTGCAGTAGATTAGGACTGCGCCATTGAGAAAGCTATTACGCGAAACGCGTTTGAGTGCTAGACACCCCTCTTCCCCTCCCCACCTCCTCTTTTTGTTACAGTGATACTTTGTGATGGGATGTTTCGAGATGCATGCCTATTGATGTCGGTTCCGTGCACGGACTGAGACTGATATTACTGATTTACCGATGTGACTGATAAGTATAGCTCTCTATCTCTACACTATTCTGACTTTATTGACTCTATTTAGGCAGGAAGGAAGGGGGGTCGTTCAGAGATATCGACATGTGATTATTATGTGATTATTATGAATATGAACTTTGTTTAATATATGGATACTGTGATCAGTTGTTGATCTTTTACTATTTTTGATAATAAATATATACGTTTTTAGCCATTTATATCTTCTACACGCTTCTGTGTTTTTATTCTATGTATTGATCAGGATAGGCTATTTATACACTTGAGGGACGTTTTTTCTTGTTTTATATAGTAGATTAGGTCTGAGCATGTGTAAAGAACATAATGCTCATTGCCCAAACTTTGTCATACTTGAATGCTGGGAAATAAAGCCAAAATCTCATATTAATAAGGTAAATTCCCCAATAACTAGTCTATATCAAAATTAGAGGTAAGACACAGCTTACTGCTTTTATGTCAAGATACTCTGCCTTCTGATCTAGTGTTGTTCTGAGGCTTTAGTTGTCCTTTAACTTACTCATACCATACAGTAGTAAATATTTCCCATGATCCCTCATTCTACTTTAGTAGAACAGTGACACTTCTGCTGAAAGTAAAGATGTTTAATACTAAGTAAGGTGGATTAAACATGTCAAAGGCTGCTGGAGGCAGAAGTTTTTTTTTGACTTAAAAGGTTTATTTATATTCTGTGTGATCATTCTGTGTGGAAAAAGAAAAGAAATGGAAATGCCTGCTGTTTTACGTATAGACAGTATTACAGATAGCTATGGGGGTGGGGGGGAGCAGTGTAATTCTATTTACTAGAGTAATGATTAGTAATTCCTTGTGCTGTGGTAACCTACAGTACCAATAATATGTGAAATATCTGCAATAATATTGGTGAAATCTAGGCCCATTGCCATGTCCAAGTTCGGACAGAAAACCAATTTGGAAATTTATGACCAACATGTGGTCTTCTATGGACTGTCTGATCACTCACTTAGTGTGTGCGATGGTTCTGGTGCTTCTGCCCCGAACCTTTTGCTATTGTTCATTCATTCGCAAGCTCTGTAATGTCTTAGACTGGTTTTAAAGGGGAACTGTGGTCTCCAAACAAGTTGAGTTTAAATTAAAAGTTTAAACTCAAAAGTTTCCTACCTTTAAAACAAGCCATCAACCACCTCTCTACGTGCTCCACAGCCCAAGATATAAAGAAATGACTGACCAGAAAGTTAATGGGTGGGAGGCTGACATGTGACATTCCTAAGGCTTCTACTGCATAGTGCTGCCGGCAAGCACAGCCTCACACTCCCTCAGTGTGTGAGGGAGACAGGAAGTCCCTCCTCCTCTCTGCTGTGTGAAGTCCTGACAGAGTAGGTAAGGGAATCTACAGCCCTTCTTTCCCTCTGCCTGTTAAGGCTGTCTCCACAGAGTTTTCTGTAGGGGGGGTCTGAGTGGCAGAAAGCACCCATGAGTGGGCAGGCTTATGCATCCATGAGTGGGTGGGGCTTAGGCACCCACAAGTGGGCGGGCTTAGGCACACCTGAGTGGTGAGGGGGGCTGCAACTGGAGGGACCTTCTCAGGAGAGCAATTCCTATCAATTTACCTAAAGTCATGTTTGGACCACAGTTCCCCTTTAAAACACTTTGCATCAATTGCATTCCACATGCAGCGGAGAGGAGAGCAACTCACTGCATGTTCCCAGTGGTCCGGGTGCAGCCCACCCCAGACCCTTCGCTTGATCCGCAAAAACTGCACTGTAGGTAAAAGGTATACTGCTGCTGGTCCCAGGTAATAAACGTTCAGTGCTGCCAGTCTCAATAAAAAGCCAATCTATTCATCCATCACTTCATGGCATACATAAGAAACAACAGTAAAACAGCCTTACGCGTTTTAGACTCCTCTGCGTCCTTAATCATAGGTAAAAGTAATCATAGGTAAAAGTATGCCTTTATCCTACAGTGCAACATCAGTTTCACGATCCGTTTTGCAGACAGACGCTATTACAGTGCTAAAGCGACTCTCTGTATATTCCTGTGGGTTTAATATAGATTTAGGACTATAATTGCTGATAGCGTCTCTCCCTACATTGCTCCAAATATATTCCAATAAACAATTAGCTGTTTGCTGTGTGATTGCTGATAATCGGTAATTGCTTAAAGTTGGCAATAATAAAGTAATTGGTCTGCTTATACACAGTAAGACTCTGATGTCACTGTAGAACCTATAATGAAGTATATACTGGGCGATAGGTTCAGTCTTTTCCTTTTGTTACTATTGTGAGCAGGAGGCTGTCATTGGTACTCTACTTTATCTCTTTAGGAATCACATTTGTAGCAGTACCAGGGATGTGTGTTCTATTTGGACTATTTTTGTGTTTTTGTGTTTTAAAGATGTTTTGTTTGTATGTCTGTGTCTAGGGCAACAATTATTAGATGGACATCTCAGAGTTTGTATTTGTCTATAACTTAAAGGTTAAGTCCAGCCCAAAATAAACCTTTTACTGTAGTGTAGGTACACTAACCCTAATGGTAAAATGTTAAGAAAGTCCCCAGAAACTTACCAGCCTTCATTCCTGCAGCCTCTGCCTCTAATGATACTGTAAAAGAAGTATTGTTAGGGGCCTGACTGACAACCGCGTCTGTGATTGGCTGCCAAACACAGACACAGCATGCTAACTATTTTAGCAGAGGGAATGAAGCATGGTAAGTACGTTTCTAGGGGCTTTCTTAACATTTTAACATGGCAGTTAGGGTTGGAAGGGGGGTACCTACACTACAGCAAAAGTTTTTTTTAAAGTATAACACTGCAGAGCCTTGGGATCTGGAGGGTGGAAGGGAAGGGAGGTAAAGGGCCTCCCCTGTGCATGCCAGAGTCCTCCAGAAGGACAAGGAAGGGGCAGTTACGGATTAAACACAGAAAGACTCCTACTCTTCACCTTTCTGGACAGGCAAAAGGTGCCTGTCCATAAAGAGCTGAGGAATAAGATAAGGATTTTTTACCACTACACAGTGGGGCCAGTAGTGGGTTACATTTTTGTTTTGGGGGTGGACATGCCCTTTAAAGTAGGAAAACGGAAAAAAAAACACTTCTTTTTGGCAAAAATTTTAAAAATGAATATGGTCTCAAAAAGGAAAATAAATGAATATGTGTATCGTGCAGAATAATAAAGGAACAGCATGGCCCTTCACTTTTGCAAAGTTGTGTTGAATGATATGTATGATGCAAGAATGCACAAATATATATACATACCGTATATACTTGAGTATAAATCAAGATTTTCATGCTGTAAAAATAGCCTGAAAACTGAACCTTGACTTATACTTGGGTCACTCACTAACTTGTAAGAAGAATCCCGCTGACGCATCTCCCAATCGTCGTATCCACTGTCGTCACTACTCATCGCCTGTCTCACTTCCCGGCGCCGAGTAGTGACGTCAGTGGATGCGACGATCAGGGGATGTGGAGGCCGAATTCCTCTTACAAGTTAGTGAAAGTTGCCAAATGCTGAAGTTATTCATTATTCAGATTTAATTTATTCAGTTCTTCAGTACCTTGTGGCTCTCTGTGTGCTCATTTTTACTGGCAGGGAGGGAGGGGAAGGGTGGGGTGTTGGGGGGGGGTGTTTACAGTTCCACTGCAGATGTTTGTAAACTACAACTCCCAGCAACTAAAGCATGCTGGGAGTTGCAGTTTACAAACACCTGAAGTGCCAAAAAATTGGGGATTACTCTTAAGGGCAACTAATGCCTGAAAACAATACTGAATCAGGAGGATGGTACCAATTGTTGGTACCAATTGTTAAACAGTAATAGCCATACTGGATTTGGCTATTACAGTATGGGACTACTGTATGGGAATTCTGCTGTACATTTAAAGGGCAACTAAGGCCTCAAAACAATACAGAATCAGAAGGCAGTAGTGTTCATATTTTCAACCCTCAGGTTATACTCGGGTCAATCACTTTTACTCATTTTTTAGGTAAAAACAGGTACCTCGACTTATACTCGGATCAACTTATATTCGAGTATATACAATTTTCAAAACAGGGCAGTATACACACTGCTATGCTTAGATTATACAATATAGAAAACTGAAAAAAATACAGTTACAGTTACTCACTGCTCCACATACTACACAAGCATGTCTTGCAACTGAGGCTTAAACAAAGCTTGCTTATTACATCCAGGCAGTGTTGCTAGGAGACTAAGTTTGGCGATAATGAACTGCACAAAATAAATGATTCTCTCTTCAGCATCTGTTTAAACAGAATGATCCAGCAGTACCTGACCAGAGAGCGTATTCCTTCAATAAACAACGTTTCAACTGTTAACTTGCCTCCCAGTCCAACTTAAGATGGACCAAGTAAATTGGGCCTTAGATTTTTAGGACATGCTGTAAAAATATCTATTGTTACAATTATTATCCAAATGATTGTTTCAACATTTTGCTCCTTCCCTATAATCCCAGTGTGATGGTATTCAAATCATTTATCTTTGCACATGTTTAACACGTTTGACTATGCTAGGTCCTCAGCTAGCATTAAAAAGTCAAACAACAGCCTATGCACTACCCAACTTATTGCATAAATCTTATGGCACAGCTTTACCTGCTCTTGCTGCAAAACTACTACTCTACTACTCTAGACCGTAAAACTTTAGATCTTAAAGGGCAACTGTGGTCTCAAAACAAGTTAGGGTTAAATGAAAGCCTGCAGTATTTCATTTAAAATGATCTGACAATCACATCTCTGGCTGGAGCCTGTGAGAAATTACATTGGGGTGAATGTTCAAACTTCCTGCTTCCAGTAGGTTGAATGACATCACCAGACCTCTGTCCCGCCCGTCCACCCCAGGGGAGAAGCATGCTCAGTAAAGACTTACTGCTGGGGAAATCAGGAAGTACCTGGGGGGGGGGGATGACAGTTGAGAAGAGGAGCCTATCAATGCAGGCAGAGACTGGTCACATGACTACAAGCTGGTCACATGGCTGAAAACAGGAAGTGTTCAAGCAGGAAGTAACATTGCTGAACCTTCCCAGCAATAACTTTTCATAAATTTTATCTAGAGATGTGATTTAGGTTTTAAAGGTACAAAGGAAGGCTTTATATATAATTCTTACTAGTTTGAAAGAATTTGAGACCACAGTTACCCTTTAAACACAAAAAGCTAAAATTCTGGTACAGGGCTGCAATATACACACTAAGGATGGAGAATGTGATAAGGAGTAATTTTACCGATCACAGCTCTCAGGTATCAGTACATTTTTCTTGTATATGATTACAGTTGTAAGCGACAACCCTCTTTCTCCTAGACATCCATCATGCCTTTCGTTTCTATGTTCTATGACCTCTAATACACAATGAGCAGACAAAATCAGAGTGCAATGCTAGAAAACTATTTTAATAAACAAAGATGGGGTCTGTGCTGTTCTTTTAACCCCACCAAAATGGAACAGACTTAGGGGCATATTTAAAAAGGTATAAAGGTTTGTTACATTTTTCGCCCGTTATTGACACCTTTTCGCCAAATTTGGACTTTTCGTAATTTATAAAGCAGTGATAACCAGTGGGGGAAAGTCATTACCGCTACTTTTCACCATTTCGCTTTTCGCCATACATCGCTGTGGTAACCGCTCTATCAAATTAATAAAATAGCGAAAAGTGTTTTATTGCCAAGTCTAAGGTGGTGAAAACGCATAAGTGGCCATTAATCTAGCCTGCCAATGGGTCCATGGAAGGTGTACATTGTGGAGTGTTTCTCAATACCAATAAGAAACCAGGGTGGGGTATTCAAGGATTTTCCAGCATTTACTGTAATATGATCTGCCATTTCCGATTGTCCTAAAATTGCTTTTTTAAGGTCAAATGGGGGTCTAAGTGACATATTTCCCAATTTATTTCCTTGAGAGTTCTCAATTTTTTAAACTTTCAACTTTTCTTTTTGTCATTGTTATTAAAAAGGTGAATTTTATCAAAGACGCAAATTATGTAACAAAAAGTAGCACTAATAATGCTGAAAATGTTTCAAAAAGTTCAGTGCAAATGGTGGTAAATAGGTGACACTCCCTGATGGCTTTTCAAAGTATTATCATATAGGTTAAAGGATATGTACACTGGAATTTTTTTTTTTTAATTGCCCATTAATGGAAATTCTAATTCTTCACAACTATCACCTGACCATTTTATTGCTGATCTGTCCCCTATTTCTTTAGCTATCTAATCTGAAACATCTTACATTTCAGCTGTCAATCAAGTGCCTTACTGTCTTCTGTTATATTTTGCTGTTGCTTGGAATGGTGACAGTTGGTATGTGAATTGCATGGTGGGAAATTCCCTCTCCCGAAGCTGTCTCATAGAGATTACTGAGCATGCTTGCCCACACAGAGAGTCAGATATTCTTTCAGGGGGCTGGGGGATTGAGGGACCGAGTAAAAGCAAGTCATGTACCGGATTTAAGTCATGCAGCAACACAAACATCTGAGTAAGTGCTGCTTATATGTATTTATTTATAGATTGAAATCATTTTTTCAGTGTACAATTCCTTTAATACACCTATCTTTGTTATTTAAAAATAGCCTAACACGTGGTGTTTTTTTCAGAGAAAGATATAATAAATAGTGTAAAACTCACTCAGATGAATTTTCTCTATTTTATTAATAGGAGTAATTTTTTAGTATTGCTTATTTTCAGCAAACTGCAGCTAATTACCAAACCAGTTACATTAATATGGGAACATACCATAGTGATGTGTAAGAAATAGTCATGTTAATGGAACATTCCAGTAAGTAAAAAAATGCCGTAACAATGTTTGGCGAAAATTCTAGTAAAACTGCAAAAAAATGCAACGAAAGGTAGAAAAGGTTTTAAAAGGCAAAATGTCACCTATTTATAACTTTTAATAAAAAAATTACAAAAATAGCTCTGAAATTTCACCTTCTCTGCTTTATAAATATTCCTCTAAACTCAACATATACATTAGTGGGTTTGTTTTGCTAAAGACCCCCCTTTAATGTTGGCAAATTTTTGCTTGCACCCTATTTCACTATTCGACACAATACTACCACACATTGCCACATCGATGCCTTTCCCGTGAAAGCAAAAACGAGCGGTTTTATAAATACAGTTCAATGCCATTGCGATGTCCTGCGATAGCAAAATGGTGAAAATAGCGATCGTTTATGAATGTTTGTTATGAGGATTCTTGGACTGTGCATATATACTAAATAGCAAAATATCCAGAAATACATATTTTCAAAAAGTTTGATATGCTAAGTAGTATCTATATTTACAAAACTGTATTTTAGTTGTTGAAGCTTTAAAGCAACACTGACACAAAATATGGCTCAAAATATGTGTTATAACATGAATAAATGTATAAGTATATGCTGAAAATATTCTGTATCTTGAAACAAACTATCACTGCAGACTGAGCCTGCTCCTCTGGGACTTGGTAGTTTACCAGAGGCTGCTTTGTGTAGTTCCTGAGAGCCTTCAGTGAGTGGGATTTTATTTTCAAGTAAGCTAAAAAAACATGCAGCACAATGCAGCCCCTGGCAAACCCCTAATTTGGCTTTCTTAACACCAGACCCAGGAAGGGAGATAGAGTGTAAAAAATCTTAAAGGGCATGTCCACCCTCTAAATTACATTTCGTATGTAGACAGAATACCCCCCAAAATGCAGAAAACGTAATACTTACACAGCTCAAAACTGCCCGATAAATCTCCCCATCCGCATTCTGAATGCTGTGAAAGCTCAGAGCTTTCATGCAGACTCACTGAGCGTTCACAAGAAAGCTCTGAGAATGCGCTGCAGCCATTGGCCGTGACGTTACCGGCACCAGTTTTACCTGCTGACAAATTTTCCAGGGATCGTAACTACAACCTATATTACAATTGTAAATGATAGGGACAGGCGGTTGTTGGAACATAGCAGGAATGTTGGGAGATAAGTTTGTAGTGTATGGTTTGCTTAAGGATCTATAAAAGATTGGTGTTTTCAACATTGATGCCTGTAATTCTTTCTAGTCTAACCTTGTCAGGCTATACACTTGTTAGATATTGGACTGTTAGATTATTCAATGTTCAATCATCAAATCTAATATATAAAAATGCCCATTCCTACAATGTTCCAAGTAATTCAAATGTCACAGGAATGACAGAAGATAAATGTTTTATTTGTTTGTATGGCCAGGTTAAGACCAGGCGGTTCTAAAGGTGGGTCACTCCACTTTAGGCAGGTTTTGCTATGATATTTGTCATTAATAATTGAGGTAAGAACCCTTGAATCCATGATTTGGATTTGCATGTGCTGTACTATTTATATTGGAAAATTTATTTAAGGCAGTTTTATTTGGCACAGGGGGTGATGGTTTTGGGAAAATAACGGTAATGTAAAGTCATTTGTTGCATTCAAGGGGCATTCCAATTCCATTCTCAATGCATTTCAACATAAACAAGTTTCCTAAAAACGGCTGATGCTCTTTAAATTTTATTCCACCCTTTTATAAATAGGTTAAATATAGGGTGGGATATTCAATATCTAATGTGATAGAAAAGAAAGGGTAAAAACTCACCCTTGTGTCTGTTCACAGCACTTTTATGGATTGAAGAAAGCAAATCAATATCTTGGACTGATGAGATCTAATAGCACTGAAATGGTCTGCTGCCAATCCTACCGCAACTTAAGTAATGTATGTAGTTTTAGCGGTTATCCGGTTGCCTAGGGGCATAAATGTGACATTTTCATGCCATTACCCACACTGCCCACATGTAGATTTTAAATACACGTATTGTTTGGGGTATGTGTGGAAAACTGCAACCCACTCTGTAGAATGTTTATTGAGACATTTAGTTTGGCTAAAAACTAGGCATAGCTGGATGTCAAAGAGCAGCGCCATCTGGAAAGCAGTTGCACTGAGAGTGCAGTGTGTAAGGATTGATGAAAATTAAAGTATGTGTAAAAAAACAGTTGTAAACTGTGTGCCATAAGCCTTGTACACACATTGGATACCGTTGGCTGAAGTGATGTACTTTCAAAGATCAGGCGCATTAGCTGGAAATCTAACAGTGTGGTGCCTCCAGTATGCATTATCCTTCATCCTTCTTGCTGGATCAATGATGGAGACACATAGGAGGAGATTCAATACGGCCAAATTCCGTCTAATATTCATGTTAAGTAATATCGAGCATTGTCAGTTGAAAGGACTTTAAATGAAGTGCTGACATCCTGTTGACCCCTCCCTTCCAGAGCTAGACTGCAAGCAATCAAAGTGTGGAATAAAGTAGCAATATGCTGAAGGGAGGGGCAAAGGGGGAGAGAGGACAAGTGGTGCTGAGATTCTTTACAAGTAAGTTACTGAACTCTCCCTGTTCTCTAACTTTGCTAATTGTTATTTATTTTTTACCTAAAGTTCATATCTCTCCCCTGCTTAGCTGAGATCATAATCACTGAAGAGAGTCAGTGTAACAGCAGCTTGTAGTGAGAGACCTTCACAAACACAGTGACACTGCTTGTTGTCCTGTTACATTTCAGTTGCTTTAGTCTATATATTTCATACATTGCACTGTGTGTCTTGTTTGGTATATAGTCTGTATTACTGTATTATATATACTGTATTAGTGTTCCATTTGAGTCACTGGTTTTGTATGTATATAAGATATTTTTTTTGGGGGGGGGGCTGTTTTATAGTGTGTTATGCTCATATTACTGGGTTAATGGTTTATTGATTGTGTTTAGCACTACAGCATTTGACTATATGTTGCACATGGTACATATAGTGTGGGTGAGAGAGTGTGTGACAGTACTGCAGGGGAGCTTTGTATTGTGTGGGTGTGTGCCTTTGAGTGACAGATGAGGTGTAGCAGCTCCTACAAATCACAGCATATTCAAAGGCTTATATCTCGGGGACTATGAAGAATTTAAAGAAACTAAAGGTACCCTGGTGGTTGGGATGACTTATAGGATACATTAGAAGAAATTGAAAAAAAACAATTTTCTCACTATAATTAGTACTTTAAAATAATTTTTGGAAATAATTGTAAGGACAATGCTATTTGATACAATAAAAATATTTACATGGTCTTAAGTAAGAATGAGGAAATGAAAATCAATCATACATTCTTGCACTACATTTTGAATAAAAGACACGTGAGTCAACAGCCCTGGTTTACATACGCTACAATCATGGTATTAATGATCTACAGTCTAAATAATTGTTAAACAATCTCAGAAAACACACACGTTGCAGCACTGACCTCAACAGCTGTCAAGGTCAAAGATTTCAGATTGAGATTAAAAAAACGAAACATTCGGCATCTTCTTTTTCTAGCTGAACACATTAAACTCAACCTCATGTTCTGACGTTTCTGATTCAGAATGTGTCACATGTTTGGTAATGAACACAGCTTAAAATCACCATGTCCTTGGCATGCACACTTCGTTTAAATGTACTCCGAACACACACACAATTTTAGATTTCACAGAATTATTATTTAACTGACAGAAAAACATATAAACTACAATTTGAGGAATCCAGATTCATTTATCTGAATTAATTTTATCCATGTAAGACATAAAATATTTTTTTTTAATCACAAATTCATGCCTGTAAGTCATGTAGACATCTTGTTTTTGTTCAAGATATTTTTACTGTAAAATATCCATGTGGTGTCCATGTTGCAGTGAAGAGGGAAAAATTGGTTCATACGTTCGGTTGTCTAGCTTTATGACATTAGGTATACTCATACAGCTAGGTAACCAAAGACAGAAACCAATTCAGTCAGGATTCTTCCACAATTCTTGAACTACAGGTGTTAGGCAATGATAACTATCAGGCAGTAAAAGCTTTTTGTCCATATTGCTTGTCCACAAACATTCTTTGAGTCCTGGCAACCATCAATATTCAGGGTTTACCCAGATGTCGTCCCTTATTCTTGCATTGCTTTAGCCTATGCCACCAGTGGTGGGAGAGTATTATTTGACCGTACCACCTTTTTCTATACTTTCCTTACACTTCCCATGACCCTGTCACCTCCTCAGCTTTGCACCATGACCTCGTGACACACCCTCTCGGAGGTCTGGGTCACTTCCAGGATTGCAACCCCTCCCTCACTCTTTGAGGTCCTGACTTTTAAAAAAGAGCACAAAGACAAAATAAGTTTTGCATTAAGTTTTCTACTCTAGATCACCAGCAACATTAACTAAAAGGAACTGCACTATTTTTACAACTTAAATTACAAATTTATAGCTAGTTTTCATATTAGTCAAGTTTTTATTGTTATTATGGGCAAAGAAAAAAGAAAGCCGATAATTAGTTCCCCTTAAAAGATTTCCAATTATCCTTCTTTATTTACATGTTATAGAAAGTCACAGCCTTTTTGTTTTTTTGCTGATGTTTTCATTTTCTTGTGGGCCCCCTCATTAAAAAAAGGAAAAGTGAAACATACTGCACCAAATATTTGCAAAATATTTTTTTAAGCAGCATCAGATATGAAACACTCAAGGTTTATTAATAAAAGTTCTTATAATTAAAAATGGTGCTAATTTTGCCCCAACCAATCAGATGTTAAATAAGATGTAATTGGTTGGGGCAAAATTAGCACCATTTTAAACAATAAGAACTTTTATTGAATCTCCCTGTATATTATTCGTTGAGGAACTTTGGTGTTATTCCAATACTAACACAATAACACTGGGTCAAATATCCCCAATTTTGCAGATGAAAACTAATTTTTGCTAAAAAAAATATATATTACAAATTGTACAAAGCTGTATATGATAGTTTGCTCGGATTGTGGAGGAAACCATAATCAAGGGTAAACATCAAATAAAATAGAAAAAAACAGAAGTTAATACTTGACCCAGCTAGTGAGTACTCTTTATCAGCTACAGGCATTTTTGTCTGTGCCATCTACTCTGGGTATTAAATAGGTTATGGGGCAGAAATTTGCATTTGTGAAAGCAGTAACAGGATGACAGGTGGAGTATGTCTTTGCTTCTACTAGTACAGGCACCCCGCATGCCTGTCACACATTAAAATAAGAAAACATGATGGATTGCAGAAATGGCTGATGGGATACATGGCACTTAGCATGTGCCATACAAAAAGATACATTTAAGATGGATACAACAATTAAAAAATAAACTTTTTTGCTCTTTTATTATATACGATACATTTTTGTTTCTTTTCTATAGTATGTGTCTTAAGTAAATGTTACATTTGTTATTATTGTTCTAATTGACAAACCAGAAAAAGGTTTGCATATGATATTTGACTGCCCCTGGGTTCCTTGACAAAATGGCACTTGCCCTGCCCTTCAAGAGGAAGCCAATGCAATCCCCCTGAAATTGCAGGTGTCAGCCTTTACGAGTGATTTTTTCAAAATCACGAGTGATATTTCAAAGGAAATTCTGTGAAAATGCCAAAGCCAGCAAATGATTTGTGGTGTTATGCAGCCATGCTTTTCTGTAAAAAAATATCACATGTATCCTTAATTCCATTTCTGATTCTAGTGTATACAAAGTTTGCTGTGTTGATTTTGGGGACCCTATCAATAAACCAGAGCTGAGTAAGCAAATATATTCCCAACTTGACTACACATGGTAGACTGAATGCCAGGTTTGGTTTTTGTAGCTTGGTTCTCACCAATCAGATCAGAGAGTGGTCTTTGCCAATTATTCTGGAAAGATAACCAGGCGTATTTAAATTGAGTATGCATATTTATTCCAATGCAGTATTTAAAATACAGTTTTAAAACTTAAATCAGTGTGTGTAATATTATATTTGCTATAAATTTGTTTACAGAAAAGAATCTTGATAATAATCATCCCCTGGCTGGATGGGCTATAAGGAAAATAAAGTAAGGAAAAACATAAATAAAGTTACATGCTAAATTATAGCAAACATTTCTCTAAATTTCCATTTGTGAATTTAATAGTGATACTTACTGCACAGTTAAACTTACAGGGTTAAAGTTTGCAAATAGATGGAAATTCTAACAATATATTTATACAGGTTTTTAATAAATTGTACAGGAAGTTTATATGAGTATCTGTGAACCAAACCTGGAATGTCTACACCTTCACGCCATCAGATGTAGTTAAAACTACAAATCCCTGGCTCCCGTGACAGGTGAAGCCTGTCAGGGGATGCAGGGATTTGGAGTTCAGTCTCAGCAGGACAACAACTGCTTGGACATGTCTGTTGTATTCTGTTCTGGAAGCTGTAGAGATGGATCTAATATGACTACTTATGACACCTTATTTGCTGAAATACTGCCTAAATGTCTGAATCTTTAGATGTATTTAGATGTGTTTATATCTTAAATTAAGAACAAGTGAGGTTTATCAAGTGCATTATACTGTCCGTCTTAATGGACTCAAGGGATAATACCAATTGATCTTATAGCTGATGGTGTATAAGGGAATCTCCTGTTACCCTACAATAAAACAAATTTTGAGGAAGAACAGTAAAATGTTAGAGATACATCGATTTCCACTCTGGATAAAATAGCTCTTGTCAGATTAACAAAATAGCCACTAAATTATTTATTTGCCATTCACTCCACAATTCATATGATTACACAAATACATACTAAAGCTTTACAATGACTTTAGAAATGATGGTGTACATTAAACTGGTCATAGTACTAACCTAAGTACCTTGCTTCACCCTATCTCCGTTTTCTATTGTAGAAAGCAGTAAGAACTGTCAAATAAACGTGCACAACTTGTACTTAAGAATAACAGACCTGGCTAACTTAGTGTAAGCCGGCCCACATTACTGAACTACTACAGTAATCTTATAGTTCATATAATTTTATATATTTCTTAGTTCTAGAAACATAAATCTGAAATATCAAAATGTTTCAATATGGGAATTAAATGTATTTTTTCTGTATGGAATCTGCCTGCATGTTAATATCGTATTTACCATTGGAAGAATAAATCATCTATAAAAGAATAATTTAAATGAAAACAGAAATACTTTGTTAAGACCAATGATACCATTACATATAAGAGATATAAGGTTATCTGAACAGGGCCTCTATAAAAACACAAGAACAGATTTATTTTGCATTACTCAGAATGTGTGCCTTTATAATTCAGCTAAACTCAAAACCCAAAACTTTCCCAGAATGAGAGAGCATAATATGGAACAACAACAAAAGGTTCTTTTAACAAATATTCAAATACTGGTGGAGGCCACTGACCCATGACCACAAGGAACAGGTGGCTAGATCCGATCCCAGCTGGATAAAGCAACTCAGGAGATCAGGCACATAAGCACAACTGCAGTCTAGGCTGAGCCTAACCACTTGATCTCAATGAAACCCCTGTGCAAATAGAAATTGGTATAAACAGACTTGACCTGGTGTGGCCCTCAAAGGCCCATGATCCAACTACTGCATATAAGGGGGATTGCTGAACTGTCTGCTTGCGCCCATAGCTTAACTTATTGATACAATGGCTTTTATCACAATTTTTAGGTTTGAAACATTTGAATTAGGTTATATATATTCCAGTGTCATTGGGACTTTCTAAGCTGAAAATGTAATGACCAAATCACATTTAAATGTCCAGATAAAGAATTACTTACCATATATTTCTTATTCCTATCAAATAGCACAAATATGTTTGCATATGCCTAATTTAGTGTTATAATTAAAAAGAGCAGTACAGTCATTTTGATCTTTTAAGTCTAAATCAAACCACTTAAATTTCAGTTCTGTTTTACATTTAATACATACAAATGCCCGAAAAGTAAAATATATCTACTTGAACTTCTGGCAAACTATAAATAAAACCATACCCAGCCTATGCAATACAAAGTGCTGGAGATAGGTGCCTAAAATGTATTTGGGTGTTTAAAAAAATGATTATACCAAATAAAACTAGAAGTATAAGATAAATAAGGAAAGTATATATTTCGTCTAGCAGGTCCTTATAAGTTCCTTTAGAGCTGCTCAGATTTACGTATAGTGGCATTTTGGGGTCAAGCATGCCATATACCATCTTATACTATCCACCTAGCAAAGGTTTAACACCTGCTTCTATATGTCAAAACAAATTCACAGCTAAACATATAAATGATGCATGATATGTAAGGAATTATTTAGCACCTTAAAATACAACATATTTCTACTCACTTTATCATTTACTTATTTACGATTCAGCATATCCTACAATCAGTTAGGTTAACAGCTGATACTCCATTTACATTAGAACGCTAACAAACAAACAAGTTGACAAAAATACCTTGCAAATAAAAAAATAATAAATTAATGCATTTATGAAGATAGGAAGTTAAACAAGGATGTATATATAACTATTATTAAAGTACCTTGTTTATCTGATGGCAAGTTGAAGGCTGTTTTCGTGGCTCTGGTAAATGAGAGAAAGGAAGATGCAATCCCATGAAAGTGGCTTCATTTGGGAAACTAGGATGACCCTGGGAAATTACTCCTCCCCCTTCCCCCACACCCTTAAACATTACCATACATTCCTCCCCTCTTGTTGTGTGCATTAGTTCAGGGGAAAGGGGATAGCCAATGTGGGAACATCTCCTTCATGCTGGTAAGACCCTGGCTAGAAGATCAAAATAGGAATGTCCTTGTGAAAGTCTTGGATTGAAAAGAGGTTTTGGAAATAATGCTGTGCTAAGGGCAAGTTTGATGAATAGACCCCATTCTGAGCTGAGTAACCTATAGACAGGCAAGAGGTCACTCTTCCAAAAGAGTATGTTATAAGCACTATTTACATTCCCTTGATCCATGAATGAACAAATGCATTTCCCCACGCTTCCTGTAGCTACGTCTATATGTGTATGAACACACATAAGCTATTTTCCATATTTTATACAATATGATACATACCATTTTATCTAAAAATTATAGATATTTATACAGTAGATAAAGGTTAGATAAATAGATTATACATAGATTATATTAAGACAGATGGATATATATTGATATGTATTGTAAGTTGATTGCTTAAACTTACTGTATATGTTTAGTATGTAGTCTATATAAAAACAAGGCCTAGCAGGGTGCTATCCACATTTCCCATGATTAAGTTTTATTAATGCAGAGTCTTTTCTAATAGACAGATGTCTCAGAACGGTGGGGTTTCTGTATTATGTTATGCATTCTTCTCCTCAGAAAGGTCTTTGTGCCATAGATTAGCCCAAAGAGAAACTAAGAATGGGAGTTTTCCTAAACCATCATAAGATGACCTAAAATACAGAATTATTTGTATAATGGTGATTCTGGATCATTTTTTTTTTTAGAATAGACTGTTAGGTTCATCAACTTATAAATATACTATATATACACAATCACATTTCACAAGAAGACTGCCCCTGAAATAGGTCTTAAAGTAGTGCTTATTTGAATTTTTTTTCCAAAGGAAAAAGTCATTTTGTATTGAACATTGAGGCAGTGCAAAATTTTATCTATATTTACATCTTTCTTAAATTAATTATCTATTTTATGAATCACTTCAATTTATATGACTTAGATGACTTATAAAGACCCAACATATTCTATAACATTGTACTGTGTAGGAGAGTATTATGTGTGACAAGGGATGGACAGTAATATTCTAAATAAACTGATTAGGTTTTAGTTGCAAATTTCTCCTAAGCTAACATCCTAAGTATTTTCATACGTAGGAGTTCATACATGAGAATAATATTTGGGCATTTAAGACATACTGTGGGCCGTGACACCAGCTGTTACCGTTGATGCCTTCTCTGCTTTAACAGCAGCCTATACCTGGAAGCTAAAAAGGAGAGGAGACAGCAGCAGCAAGGGATCAGGTTGTGTATGTTTAGAAGCATTTTTGGAAATGTTAAGTATAATGGAAAGTGGGTAGGGGGTACTCCTTAAGCTGTGTGTAAAGGGCTAGTCCACCCCATAAAATTTCCTATTTACCTTCCCCACCCTGCCAAACCTCAAGTTAGTACCGAAATAGTTACTCGCCTCCCTGTGGTACCAGAAAATTTACTTTTACCCTCCAAAGGAAAGGCAGTATCCAAGCAAGATGCCAAAAACCTTCTAAAATGCAGAATTCAGTCTCGGCTGTGATGGTGACATGGGGAGGTCAGTAACTTTAACAACAGTTTGGGGGGGATAAGTATGGATTTTTATTCTGACCTTTAATAATTTTAGAGAAAACTGTAAAACCCATGTTTAAGCAGGGGACATTTATCAATTAATTTAAGCTAATGAAAAGGGCAAATTACAGAATTTATTGTTCATCTAAGAATGCCATATCAACCCAGTAGGCAAATGTCCACCCCCACAGTGAATTTCACACTCATGACCAGGACACCCCAAAGCTTAAAATCGCAATACTTACCTTAGTTCCCGACATCCCTGAACAGAGATATTTAGCATTAGCATAACATGATTACAAGCTTGTGCAGACACAGAAAAGGCAGCTTTAGACGTCACCATATGTCATTGGCCAAAATCTCTCCAGAAGGACCAGATAAAGAAGGGCCAGCAGAGTTGGTGTTGAAGGTAAGTATTGCGATCAAAGGGTATGAAGGTCCAGGTCATATGTGGAAAACAGTTTGCGTGGATGCTAAATTTTCTAGTTAATTCTGACAGATTTTTTTCATCAAAAAAAATTTTAGGTAACATTATTAAAAAGACACATAAACAAGATACAAAAATGTGTATTGAAACCTGCATACTAAAGTGAATCTGGACACCCTGAGGCCTTTATTGCTGCTTACTGGGTAGGGTACAAAATTCTCAGGGTGGTTGCTAGAAAGCTATAGGATGCCCATATGATGGAAGATTAGTAGCCAAATATTTCCTCACCTTTTTTTAGTATCAAATCATGTGTACCTATTGCCCAAAATGTGAACAGCTTTGAAAGATATTAGTGCTTGTTTCTCTATGCTGCACAATTTATAATGTACATTTTACAACATACACATTCTTTGTCTATAGGGCACAACTGTGTGAACCACCATCATAGTTCACCTTCACCTGCATAGTACATGTCTCTTTAACAGATCTATCCACCCCAAAACATATACCATGAAGTTTTAGTGCAGTAATAGTTCTGGGATCTACAATAAAATGTAGGCTTCCCTTCAATAACAAGCACAAGCCCCAGGCAAGTGTTTCCAAATATGGTCAAATGTAGGCTTGAATACTACTAACGTGTCTTGTACTGAAAATAGCACGCACATAACAATCAGCAGTCAAGGGCCCTTTTCTGGTCATAATGCATTGCGGGGCCATTCAACAGCTGTTTTTATGTTGCTATGGCCCTGTTTGTCCAGTAGGAACCTCTACTTTCAAGCTTAAAGGGGAACTGTGGACTAGTCAGGCTAATTATGCTTTTATGAGCATATATGGAATATAATTCCAAAAGAAATGTTGCTTGTGTCCTTTTAAAACATACCGTCTAGGGACTGAAACTTTAGTCCAGGTAACCTGCACCAAAAACAAATTGCTATTATCCTACATACAAAGGGAAAGATGAATGAAGGGGTAAAATGCTGTTATTTTGAGAGGACGGAATAAAGTGTAGAGTGGTGTCAATCATAAATGTAAATCTGTTATACAGGGTTCAGACAGGCATGATCATTTTTTAATGTGATAAAATGCAAAAAAAAAAAATAAATGTTGACCTTTATCAAAGGACTGAAATAGACCTCACTTATTCCACTTTGATGGATTTGTCAATTCTTTGTCAATGTTCATTCTAAAGTTATTCAGTTTACAACATAAATATCCTATGAAATGAGGTAATGTATTTCAATTGTTGTCTATGAAGGAGCGGATGACTTTACACTGTTACAATGTTACATAGCAACTCGTTAATTCTCCTTGTAATCTTAATAAATGAACCTGAATGAAATCCTAACATAAATAACCTTTATCAAACACAGAACTGTTACCAAATGAACCATGCAACATACTCGATGTCCTAATACAACTTTATTTAAATATGGGATGTCAATTATGTCTTAGAGCCAGTTCAAATCTACACAGAGAACATACTAGTTGTGCGTGTGGGACACCTAGAGCCTGAAAAGTGAAATTGGAAATCTGCCAGAAAAGACAGTAATAGTCCCCTGGGAGAACTTCTTTCTCCTTGACTGCTTGATACAATAATGTTATTGGGAATATTTTCTATGTAAAGGATGTAACTACTTTTAATGAATGTCATCATTACTCTGTGTATGTATATATCACAGATCCCAGTGGATAACAGGATTATATTAGAGGCAGCTTTTGTCATCATTCATAGCTCCACTGTTACTTTGTCTTATAAAGAACATTTTAAAATATTGTAGATATTGTACTAATTTCACAAACATTCCTCTTGGGAGTGATCAGACCTGGGACAGGAAACAGTTCATGAGAAATCAAAATTCAAAAACTATACAGAACGTTAACTGGTGGTAATCTGGAGAAAGTGATATTATTTACATATATAACAATATGTTTATTAGGCCTTTAGCAAATGTAAGTTTGCTTTGCATAGTATTTTAGAATATCTCATACTGTATATAGCATATACTGTAATAACAAAAATCGTCGATTGAATAAAAATGTTATTTATTTGAAAAAGTTTTTATGCTGCAGCTAAAGGGGCCTATTCAACAATTTATGTTTGATAACACACTAATGAAATTTTTTTCTGAGACCCTTAAAGCTGGGTACACACAGCACCCACCAATATTTTAGTGTTATTTCTTAGTATATTTTTTAGTTGTGTCTAAAAAATATTTGACCGAACACCACCAAACCCTTGGTACACCCTAGCGATCATAGCCGATTTTCTAAACTACAGTAAATGGAGGCGTCCATTAACAGGTGAAATTTTAGGTCCACAACAACCATTTTCCGAACGCTTGCAGGCACCGAAAACAGTATTTTAACAGATACACACACACGGTATTGTCCCTTTATTGTTAAAGTGTGTACCCAGTTTAAGAATACTGCCCATGTTTGGCCTTGGAACCAATTCCAAACTACATGAGATGCAATAAAGCAAAAAAAAAAAAAAAGAAAAGAAAAAGAGAAATAAAATACATGAAAAAACAAACAAAATAAAATTTTAGGTTTTCAGCTGTTGTCATTATCATTTATTTTAAGAAAACAGCTTTGGTAATCTCTCAATTTGAAATAAAGTTAAATGGAAACTATTGGAAATGTAGTTTAAAATCATGATTTTGTTAAAGAGAGGGTAGAGCCAAGTCATATGATAAATAGGAAGAAAATAAACTGTAACAAAGAGGAAGGATTTTGTGAAGCAGAGTCTGCTCCCATGGAAACAGTCTGTTGCCCTTAACATTCCAAAGCAAACACATGCACACGGAGTGAAACAAGAATTTTTATGGGTTGCTTGCTACTAAGTTCCACAGAAAATAAGAACCTCTTATTGATGACTCACAACATAATCAAAAACACACTTCGTTTAGTGCGGCAATATGTTTGACAGTATATATACTGTCTATTGCACTCTCATATGAGTTCACTTTACACACAGTTCTGGTCAAACCACACTTGCTTGCTATGCAATTATAGTTTTATGTGATGGGTGTGCTTTTGTGCTAAACATGAGTAAAAAATAAGTTGAATATTTCATTAAATATAAACATATTTTTGTTTCTTTCTAATGTCACAGATATAAACCAGTATTTTGATTGGCCAAAAATCCTAAAAGGTAAGTTTTATAGACAGATGAGGGTGAATAAAAATTTTTTTTAATTTCAGGAACACATCTAACCCTTTCTTAAAGCTAACCGACAAACCGTCCACATTTACTGAAAGACAGTTATACAGTTTTATTGTTATTGTATTGCACTAGAGAGTTCACTGTACGGCTTATTCATGTATTTGTTTTATGTGATCCTATCCCCATGTTATTTAACATACGGTATCTTCTTAGTGAAACTACTCCATTCCCCTTATTAAATTGAATTATCTTCTCTGAACCCTTTCTAGTTCCAAGATGTCCTATTTGTATACAGTATTTAAAACCGCATTGCCTGTTTAAAATGAGGCCTTACCAGTGCTTTGTAAAGAGGGAGAATAAAATGTTCCCCATCAGATCTATATCCCTCTTTATACAAGACAATATCTTGCTAGCTCTAGCTGTTGTAGCCTAAACATGTCATCCCTATTTAAAAACATGTGGTATTGCAATTTAGTGATACCAGGCATTATCGATAATGTATGGGTGTAAAAGTATGGCCGCGATAGTACGTTTACGCCAAACGTTCATTAATTAACAAACGTTTGGTCGTAGAATGCCATGCGGTAGTAAACTACCACAATGGTATTCTATGTGGATCTAACGTGTTTTCGTAGATTTACAAGTGGTATCTGTAATTTATGTTCGTAACTGTAAATTAACGATCATTAAACCAATCTGAAATTAACGATTGGTCTAACGATCGTTAAACCAAGCGTTAAAATCGTTTATGAATATGGCCCATAGTGCAGTATTTATAAAACTTTGTTATCATACAATAACAATATCATTATTTTACACCGTGGTCGTTATTTTTCACAGTGGTTGTCATTTTACACTCCCGTTGTTATTTTACACGCCAAAATAGTTTGCGCCTTTATTACTTGACATATGTTCTGCTGGTTACTTTTAAATATGGAATTTTTATTTACAAGAGACTAGAAGCACATATGTCAAATAAAAAAAGGGACCAGGTACATACTTGTCTTACAACGCAGAGTAAAATAACAGCCACCGTGTAAAATAACAACCACCGTGTAAAATAATGACCGTTATATAAAAAAATGGCAGGCATGTAAAATAAGGAGATCATTATTTTACAATATACAAATTCCAATATCCCATAAATACAACATGCATTCTGGTGCATTAAAAGAAAGACCTCATTCCTTTAAATTAATGTTTTAATGAGTCACATATGTGGGCTTACTAAGACAAACAAATGGTCCAGGTGCATATGCCCCAGACCCATTGAAAAGCTCCAATATCTAATGCCGCTACATATATAGTAATCCAAACACGATACAACTCACCCATCCACCTGGGTGGTGCAGGTGCAACTAGCCCTGGACCCTTCACCTCTTCTGTGTTTCTATCGAAACCACACCAAGAGAAAATAGGCTTAAAGGGCAACTAAAGCCACAGAACAACACTGAACCAGAAGGCAGAACACCTTGATATATAACCAGCAATCTGTGTCTTACCTCTCATTTTGATACAGGAGCTGGGAAATTTACCTAAATAACATATGGTTTGTGCTTTACTTCTCAGCATTCTAATATCAGACAGTTTGGTCAACGACCATTATGTTCTGCACATGCTCAGTCCTTAGCTATGGCACAAACTTGTTACAGTTGGTCACACCCATTAATAATCTCTAGCCAATCCTTTTACAGGACAGATAAAGCAAGGAATCATGTGACTGGGGTCAGAAGGTGTGGTCTGACACTGCACATACACACAGATACTTCATCCAGTTCTTAACAGGCTTTAATTTACTTTAACAGAGTTTACTAAAGTGGCATTTTATAGTTTATTGGTGTTTTTAGGGGGGTTGTTTTCAGATTCTGGAGTATATAAAATTGGGTTTAGTTCTCCTTTAAGTGCACACTGGGTAAAAAGGCCAGATCAGTCAGTGTTTGAGTACGTACAAATTAATCTTTATTAAGCCTTTAAACCGGCAAACATATCAAACATCCTTACGCATTTCAAGCCCTAACAACTCACAGTCAGCTTTTCGTTATTTATTCGTTATTTTACGATAACAGTTTTACAAATACCATCCATATATCCTTTCCCAACAGAATATATACTAAAATAAAATATACTTTAAATAAACAATCAGTGTGATTTGCCGCAAAGGATGTTATATGCAGATAGCGCTCAAACATTGCATTACACCAGCTAACATTGGTTTGGCTGCATCGAGAGCTGCTATCTTCAAATAACATCGTTATTTCGATTGGCTCTTGCTGCATAATCCTGAGTGTATTCCACATATATAACCTTTAGATATACAAAGATATGAGAAAATTCTTATAACATATTATCAGGGAGATTCAATATAAGTTCTTATCGTTTAAAATGGTGCTAATTTTGCCCCAACCAATCAGATCTTATTTAACATTTGTAAGCTTACATCTGATTGGTTGGGGCAAAATTAGCACCATTTTAAACAATAAGAACTTTTATTGAATAACCCGGTATATTTATTATATAACATATTATCAGGGAGATTCAATAAAAGGTCTTATTGTTTAAAATGGTGCTAATTTTGCCCCAACCAATCAGAACGTATGTAACATTTGAAAGCAAACATCTGATTGGTTGGGGCAAAATTAGCACCATTTTAAACGATAAGAACTTTTATTGAATAACCCCCTATATTTATTATCCTAAACTCACTAGTTTAGATAGATGTTAATAATGAACTGAATAACATCTCTTTAAAATATATAACAAATCATCCTGGTTGAAATTTCAGTAGGTTTTGCAGTCCTAGGTTTGGATTCACCATTGGCAATAATAGTCTTCCAATAGTGCCTCTTTCTCTAACATTAACTGTTGTCCTTTTATGAATACAGACATCACAGTGCATCCTGGGAATCACAGAATAATGTACTGCACACATCTGTGATTATAGACTACAACAAGGGAATAGAGAATGTTTGGGCTGTGATTACAGTACCAAAAGAAATATATTGCCTGCTCTATATATTCTATTGCTGATTGAAGATCTAAAATGGATTTTTGTTCTATTTTTGCAGTCTCTCCACTCAAGTTCTACGAGGCTAACACATAAGCACAACATGAGCAGGGTTATTCATTAAGGCAACCTAAGCAACTGCCTAGGGCCCAGAAAACACCAGGGCCCCCGCTTTAGCACTACAGCCATACCATTCATAAACAAGGCCCCCTAAATGTCAGCCCCGGGGCCCAATTTAATCTTAATCCATTTCTGAGTGATCTTAAAGATGGGCACATACTATCTATGCTTAAAGGGTACATATGGTAGTTTTACCCTGACTCATATATTATTATTGGTTAGTGATAGAAACATTAAAATGTGACTGCATGTTCTAATTTACATTATATAATGCTTATGATACGTGATTTTGGGGATTTTTTTGTATTTTGACACATTTCAGCACTAAAAGATATTCACAAACAGCTCTATGTGAAATTGTGAACAGAGAGTAGTTCCTGCTCACCGCTGCAACTCCTACATATTTAGACATGGATCTCACTGACCCTCATAACCACTCCTAGGTGACATCTTATTCTTGCAGGTAGTGGGGGAAAGAGCCAAAGCGCAGAGTCTGAGTTTTCCCACGTAAATGTGGTGTTGTGTAGGTATTGTTGTGCCTCATCCAGGGGAATGCATTCCGATAGGATGTTAAATGTCACCTCTGAGGTTTTTTGGTCTCCCACTTTATAAATGGATCATATTTTGCATCTAAACCACTTATTTTCGGACAGTGCTCTTCTTCATTAACAGCAATAGCAGGTACTATATGGACTTCAAACATGCTGTAGGTAGGAGGTAGATACGAAAGACTGACACTGATTGTTCTAATAGTTGTGGATGTTTTTTGCCTTTAAATGTCTATTTTACTTGGATTAAACCTATTTTTTTCTCTTGTCTCCTTATATTTATATATTATTCCATTAACATACTTGAAACCAATGTATACCTGTATTACTTTTAACATTGTAGCTGATTTCTTAACTAAGTTAAAGGGCAAATAAACCCCTTCCTTCTTCCCCACCTCTTTCCCTGTAAAAGTACCTAGGGTGAGGACTGCTAGAACCAGTCTTAGGGCCTGAACCCACTACAACCCAGTATTTGACTAATGGTAAAGCACACTCTGCAAGTCCCATTAGTAATCTGGGACAATGACTAAGTCATTTTCTCTGCAATTAGGAAATTAGGACCTCACTGTTTAGGTCCTCATCCTGACTAAATGGTTTAATTGTCCTTTAAGAAATCATGTTAATAAAGTTTAGATTTTCATACAAAATAAATAAGGAAAACTTTAGTAAAACTTTAATTAAAATGTTTTACAATAGTATAGATCAGATCAGGAATTCTCGAACGTTGTTTGAAAACTCTAACTCCCAGCATTCGGCATCCATCTGTACTTGAAAAATGCTGGGAGTTGTAGTTTTATGATGATAGAATAGCGAGTATTTCTCCAGTTGCTATCAATTAAATGGGCAGGAGGCTGCTATCCATAGTGCTGAACTATTGCTGGGGCCTATTAGGAAATAGCATGTGAGCAGACCATGGGTGAGATTTAAGGCAAATTAGTTTAACGTTTCCTCCCACAGTTAATTGTATCTTTTGTGCTTGGGTCTGTCCTGACAGTTACCTTGATTTTGTACTTATTTATGCATTTATTTGTCTACTTTAAGTTAATTATTTCCCCATTTTTAAAACAAACAAACAATACTTCTATCGATTTTCTTTAAATTAAACAGGGAAGTATATGTCCTTAATCAGTGTTCATTTATCTCTTGCATATTTATATATGAACATACAGGATAATACTGCACCTTTACACCTTAATAGATCACATGACAGTGCTTAATAATTCGTAAACAGAATATTTTGGCAAAAGCAAACATTAAGGCAGGCCTTGCAGCAATGTATTTAGGAAATTGTTCAGATAACGTATGATTCCATTGCCCAACTCATAACTCCATTACTTTCTTTTTGCATGATGCAGACTCGTAGAAATGTTCCATGAGCTTATATCTGATCAATCAAATGTTTCAGTCTAATAATATAAGATTTGTTCACTCTCTTTATTAGGCTTTACTTAATTTGTTGTCCCATTATATATATTGTGGTCTGGTCATTATATCTATTATATCTGACCAATCACTATAAGAAATTAGGTTTTACTAGTTATTTACAAAGCTGCATTCTAAACATTCATATTCTGTTCCACAAGTGATTCACAATAGTTTACACCATGGGCCTATTCAATTAGCATAAAAGTACCATACCTCCCAGAACTATATACAGAAATAATGATTTATTCAGACAGAAAAAAAACAACGAAAAAGTCATTTCTTGTGCCAAATTAATGTAATACTGTTTGATGCTCACAGTTCTACTTTACTCCAGAAATATATTATATAATCTAATTTATTCTCAGCACTGAAATGATTTCTTTTATGATATCAAAATATTTTAGACCAAAAAACCCAAAACTACATGTTTAGAGAGCAGGCTGCTAAAAATGATCTTCCCATCAGAATGCCCTGCATCCCATCAGTGTTTTTACATTTTTATATAGAACATTGGTGTAAATAGGACTATCAAATTCTCACTTCTCCCACAGTTTTAGCATTTTGATTATTATTAATTACAGCATGCTAAATATTTCATCATACCTGTTTATTGGGGTTGAAATGTTTGCTATACCCTACAATCTCTTATAATAGTACATATTTGTAGTTCAGCAACAATATGTGAATTTGCAACAGTACACACACACACACACACACACACACACACACATTGCTTTGACAAGCAGTGACATTTCCCACAAAAAGACTCAGCACCCTCATTGGACACAACAAAGATTGCCACTGTTGACCGTGGGCAGAGCCTTTGCCAAAACAAGCAATAGTCTAGCACACATTCATAAATAAAATGTGGATTACACAAAAAAGACAAGCTCTATGAACACAATGCCCTTATACTTTCCTTTAGTGCTCATTTATGTTACATCAATGGAAAATGAAACCTACCTACCTAAATAAAATAACATTGAGACATATATGAAAAAACACACTATACCATAGACATTGAAAGCATTTAGAGCTGCTGATGCACAAAATACTGTTATAACATTAAAAAAATAAAATTGCATTTTTATTAACCCATTTTGAGTTTATCTTGTAAAATGTATACCTATTCTAAATAGGTATAGACAAGATCCGCAAACAATGCTACATGTTATTTTAAAACATGCTATGGAAAAGCAAGCAAAATAATATACAGTACATGGTCAGTAAACAAAGAGACTGAAGATATGACTACAAAAGGAAGAAAGGGAGAGGATGCCTTGAAGTTAAAGAAAACTGCAATTCTAATTTCCACCAAGGAAAATGAATATGTGTGTGTGTGTGTGTGGGGGGGGATCTGTAGCAGTTGATATGTACCTCTAGGTCACTGCCTTGTAAGATAAAATAAAGAAGCACATGCTTAAAGATGCTTTTGTTGATTGTGGGAAATCTCAATACTGGCCTGCTTGAGGCTTTCCAATTTTCCTACTTAGCACATAAATGTTACACATATGTAGAATCAAATCAACAGCTGAAAATACTCCTTAATCACATGCTGCATTTTATACATCCCTACCCAATACACCGTTCCAAGGTTTTCACAGCTCTCTGATTTTACAACATTTTATCATTTCCACTTTTAAATCAAATCATGAATATGGCACTTTTTCATAGAGTGCATCACAGAGATACCTTCACTTTCTATTGGAAATCATAAATATTCATTTTTTTTTAATATGATATATTCATCCATAGTGGATTCCTATAAATAAACTCACACATCCTTTGCCTTGGGCACAAACCTAGTTAACACACTTACCAAACTGACTTTTTTTAATGACATTCTTCACAAAATGTTGGCAATTCATTTGGCATTTGCACTATCAATTTGTCCTGTTTTTTTATTTTGATGGAGAGATCAGTAAACATTTAAATAATAATATCTACCAGATTTCTATCCACATTCCTTCTTCTTCTCAAAATATATTTTAAAAAAGCTTTCCACTTTAAAATAAAGTACAATTATTCATAATAAACATTTAGAAATTTGCTTTTAAGTGATTGACTACATCTGAAATAAAATGACTTAGCTCACTTTTTATTATGTGGAAATAAAATACACATTTGTACGCGTCTATCAAAATGGAATTATACACGGAAATGCAAATGTTTTCAGAAACCAGGATTCCAACCAGTCCTTGTCTAAATCTTTCTATTAAAATCAGGCCCACCCACCAATAATCACCCCACCCCAAAACCTTCTCACTTAACTCACCATTTAGAAACAGTTCATTCCTAAAAAGGCAATTATATTATATTAATAGAAAAACAACCAAATAAATGTACTGTCCTCTGCTTGTATTTTTATTTTATTGAAATGTGTATGAAAATGTAATGCTGCCAAGTCAATAACAGCAGTTAGAAAGTTATATATATATATATATATATATATATATATATATATGTATATACTGTTTGCACTAGCATAGATATTATGATATATGGGGCCCAGGAATGTGCATTGATCATCTCTTTTTTTGTTTGTTCTATATGTCATTTTTTGTTTTTGTTTATTTCATGGTCAGATAACACAATCCTAAAACTGGATAAATACTGAAAGGGAACCCAATGTGAATTTTAGTTTAAACACCAAATATGGAGCTTGAAAAATGGGTGTAAGAAAAAAAACATTGTTTGCAACATATAACTGCAGTGATATCAAGAGACTATATATCCATGTGTTGGTGTGTTTTGCTTTTAGAAAGAATAGTAAGCTAAATCCCTGAATATATAAATATTTAATCAACTAAAACTAGATTATTTGTGCGTTCCTTGTTATTTGGCTTTTTCTTTTGGGAAAATATGTAAAATGGAATAAATAATAATACTAGCTAACTACAGGACACCTGATATGTCTGAGATATTTCTATAGGATGACAATTGGATTAATAGATTTAGGGGCTTGTTATTCCATAGATAAGTCTTGAGGCTGGGGATTCTGACACCAAGTGACGTCACAGCACTTCTATTAGGCCACACAAAGAACAAATCTGGTCATCTAAATCTATTACCACATAAAGAGTTCACCAAATTTTTAATCTGCCTTTGTTTTGTTAAAGTATAGTAGTAATTTCTGTGATATACATGGAATAAGTAAATGTATTGTATCAGATTTGTTTCCCACTCATTATATACTTAAAATGATTGCTCTGAAAAACAAGAGCAATACACACTGGTAGGGTTTGGTATCATTTTGATAAACGCAATTAGTCATAGCATGTTAGACCCTAGTTATCTTGTCATTATCATTAACATACCAGTACCTAACCCTGTACTCAGTGCCCTAGGTCATGGCACAAGATAAGTAAATGGTGCCAACTGTAAACACAAAACACAGCCTGGCAAGGTTCTTCCAGTAGGTGTGTGTGTGTGTGTGTGTGTGTAGTGTGTAAGCATATGTCTATCTTTTTGTTTATTCACCAATCTATATCTGTTTTTTTATCTGCCTGTCTATATTTATCTATAGTAAGAAGTAATGATGTGGATAGATATCTATATGTATCATGCATACACGATGCACATTATTTCTTTGTACATTAAATACAAAGAGATTTGATGCTTTTAAACAAATACCCACAGAAAACCATACACCAATTTTCAGCACAAAGACACAATGAGTAAAGGTCCTAAATCCCTATTGTTTGAATGAAAGCCCACACTTACCTCGTTCTACTGTCACCTTGTTCTCTCCTGTTCGGGCCTTGCTAAGGATCACACAGTATAATAATTAAGGCCCCACTATTCAACGTAGACACCTATCTAGTGTGCACTGCCACTGGCAACCAGTGCAATACTGAGTCCTGGCTGTGGGGTGGATGGAAGGATTGCTGGTGCGGGACTGGAAAGGCTCAATTCGCAGGCAACTTGTGACCATAGGGAAAGAAAAACCAATATAGTGATCCCCGGCACTAATAGGGTTAATCAGCTGAAGAGAGAGAAAGAGAACATAACAATGAAACCACTGCCATTATGTGGATGTAAACTTACAATATAACCATAAAACAATCCATTCCAAGGTTTGCCTGTTTAAGTGTTTAATTGTATACCAGGTGAATAAGATATTAAACAGGTCACATCTGTTTGCCCTGATAACTGTATACATCTCAATATGGGAAATATTCTAATAGTAACATGATACAGAAGGAAAGAACAGACACAAAATAATGGCTGATTATGATGTAGGTTAAGGGGTTAAGGGTTAAATGTATTAGTAAAAAATATGGGGCCTTAGGGCCTATATAGAAGAAATCACTTTTTTTTTTTTTAAAATTGATCTTTATCTAGTTATTGTTGATTAATTAAAATATCTATTTATTTTTCTATATCTATCTATCTATCTATCTATCTATCTATCTATCTATCTATCTATCTATCTATATATATATATATATTATGGTGTGTGTGGTGGTGTGTATCTATCTATATATATATATATATATATATATATATATCTATAATAATATAATATATATAATTATATATATATATATATATATGATAATTATATAGATATATATATTTCACTATCATTCTTATGTTTTTTTAACATATAAATGTTAAAGATTTCTAGGAATGATCGTGAAGCATTTTTTTTTGCCTTACCAACTTTTACTTTATATGATTGTGCAGGATGTTCTAAGATACCAGATGCACTGCTTACTGTGTAGACCCTATGAAATACAGAGAGACTCTTTTCTTGCAGACCCCAAGGTTAGAAAAGTGGGTTATCCTATACAAAGTTAACCCTGGGAAGATGCTCCCATTGTGAGCCAATTTCTGGATTGGCCTGGTTCATTAATTTCACACATAGTTTTTCCCATGGAAAAAAAAATATATCAGGACAAACAGAAAGGGGGATTCAAAATCAAGTTCAGAGTATGTGACATTAACATAACAATGATGTCTGAGGGGGAAGAGGTCTCTTGAGGCAGAGGGCCTGAGATGAATAGGTTGAGCTGTGTTCTGCAATGAGGGCATTTTCCCAGGCTCCCCAACAATCCTGCAACTGTTTGTCTTGCATAGTAAAACGTTTTGTTATGAAGTTTGTCTCCTAATAACAGGAAGAATAGGGGGCTAGACTGAATGGGGCAGGCGGGTGGTAGGCATACACCCAGCTTGTTCTATAGCACTGAACAAACAACACAAGAGTGTGTCTCTCAGAGTGTGCAGGAACATATGCTAACATCATGTACACAGGCACAGAGGGTGGTTATTAGGTGAATATTAATACCCCCCAAAGGATTTAATAATTGTGCCATATATAATGTAATATGATATGTGACATAATGGTAAAGACAGAAACTAACTATATTTGAGAATGGAGATCAGGGATTTAACCATCTGACATATAATATATATAGAAAGGGATAGAGAGATGATACATTAGTAGTTGGATAGAAAGACAGACAATGGGCACAATGGATAAGAGACATACAGACAGTTACAGGTGACAGTTTGATTGTTCAGCTGGTAGTTGATCCTGTATCCATACACCATAGTAATAGAACCTTGCCCCATTGTTAGCTCAGTCACATGGAAAAACAAGAACACATCCCACGGAGACACAGTTGGGACTCATTGGCCGAAAGTAAAAGCTGGGACTTACTTGTTGTTTTGACTGCGCAAATCCTTCGATGTTTGTGAAGAAAGTTGCTGATAACTAAGGTAACGAATTTCCCTCGTCTGGCTCTGTCAGATCGGTAGCCTGGGACCGATCCCTCGCAGTATGAGGGGTGAGTGGGTTAAATGGACAGAAATTCACTTGGTAACATTCTCATTCCTGGATCACTGCTTCCTGTATGTGTGAGCTCCCCGAACCGTGCAAGCTGTCCCAAACGTGTGCAGAAATCCAAAGAGAAGTCTCTATTCAGTGCCCATTGATATCTATTGTGTGGCCACTGCGTGATCTATTTGGCGATTTATTCACGCCTTTAGCCCCCCACCCCCCACCACCCCCAGTGGTACAGGAATATGTGATGAGCTCCCAATGTAACTTCTGGAGAGTGAAGGGATATCCCACACACAGTTTAAACCTAGAACTTCAGTAAAACGTGAAAATGCCAGGAGAGATGCCAGCCTGAATATAATGCCAGGGGAGATGCCAGCCTGGATACAATGCCATGGGAGATGCCATCCTGGATACAATGCCAGGGGAGATGCCAGACTAGATACAATGCCAGGGGAGATGCCAGCCTGGATACAATGCCAGGGGAGATGCCAGCCTGGATACAATGCCAGGGGAGATGCCAGACTAGATACAATGCCAGGGGAGATGCCAGCCTGGATACAATGTCAGGGGAGATGCCAGACTAGATACAATGCCAGGGGAGATGCCAGCCTGCATACAATGCAAGGGGAGATGCCAGACTAGATACAATGCCAGAAGAGATGCCAGGCTAGATACAATGCCAACCGACAGGGGTTTGGTTTCTATCAGTGTCAATTCACTTTTCTTTCCCTGGAGACTTCTAGAGAGGAGCGAATCGCGGAACCCGAATCCTAACTTTGGCTGCTTGGAACGTAGAATTCCAGATCAACTTATTATTCTTCAACCACAAATGATGTAACTGCCAGACAGCACACCCAGGGTCCGGTTAGAAGCAATGGCTGCACAGGACACGCTTCCTTACAGGAGAGGACAGGGTGATCATCAGAACCACGGTGGAGACTGGAGCGCTGTGCTGCAAGGGAGAATGACAAGCAAACTCATAGCAAGTGCAGTGAGATTACTGGCCCATCAGTTCTGGAAATACAGTGAGCTATGTGGGGTGTGAGGGGATGGTCAGAGTGCAGGAAGATGCAGTGAGGTACTGGGGAAGTGAATGGAAACACGAACTGACTGATAGATAAGGTGTGTTGGAGACTGGCTGGCTGTTTAAATGCCAGATCTAGGAAGTAACGCGAGACAACTACATATAGAACGATGAGGGGGCGTGAGAATGCTGGGGATACAGTAAAGGTTCGAAGATCAGGTCAGTGGTAGTGCAGGGTGGTATGGCATTGGAGTGCCTTGAGGATCAGGAAGTTGTATGTTATAGATAACAGGAGGGTGTGGTGCTGTGTATGAGAATATTTGAGTTAAGGGAAGTGGATGGTGTAGTAATGATCTGCCCTTAATCTGATAGAGGTGCAGTGAATTGGATGGTTGCTCATGGTCAGTTGACACCTACAATGTTATGAGTACAGAGCAGAGAGTGGTAACAGCCATGTACTGTGATGCTAGGGTAGTTTCAGGTAACAGGTCAAGTGATAGGCTGCAGCTCTTATGACAACAAAAGGTCTATACAGGCAGATGGATAGAGTTGGGTGGTAAGATACAGTGAGTCTGGTGTGGTGTATGACGCAATGTCAAACTTGTGGCCCTCCAGATGTTTGAAAACTACAACACCTAGCAAGCTGCTACTTGGGAATGCTGGGAGTTGTAGTTTTCAAACATCTGGAGGGACACAAGTTTGAAATCCCTGAGTAAGATGCTTTGAAAAAGGTAATAGTTGTGAAGTATCTGCTGTTTTAGTGAAATATATGTACAGTATGCATGTATACTTTTATTTATATAGCTTCACTTGCGTCAATGCATCAATGTACAATAATACAAAAGATAAATGCAGTCAAAGGGAAACATTAATATATAAATACATAAGTATACAGATATCGTCATAAAAGTGCTCGAAGCCTTAAGAAATGAGAAAAGATTCCCAGCCCTAGAGAACCTACAGCCTTAGGTGATGGAGATGTGAAACACAGAGGAGATTTACACAATAAGCTCTATGGTTAACTCTTCACAGTCCATGCCCATTTAATCCCTGTACCTTTAAATGAGTTAACGTGGGGGGTTTGCTCATCCACTGTCCTGGGGACACCTGCGTCCTAGTTTCCCAAGGATGAAATGATCAGCATATTCATTTTGGAAACGGAGAGGAACAGAAAGGAAAAATCCCCCTTTTTTGGTTTCTTCTACTTCCCTACACGCAGTGCTGCGTCCTGACGTCAAATCCCAGGATAGGTCAGCTGGATGCACATTTTAATGCATTTTACTTCTCATAGGGAGAAAGGGAGGGGGCAGTAATAGCTCCGGCACAGGGTGCATTTAACCTGAGAATAGTAGGGATGTATTTTAGGAATACCATATATCAATAGTTTAATGGTTTTTGTTGCCATTCCAATAACCCAGTCACTGTAATTAGAAAAAAATCTGTGCGCATATTCAATCTACTATACAGAGGATTTGGAAAATGTTAACTATATTAAAGATGAGTATGTGTGTATATGAGTATTTCTATGATAGTTATGGTATCAAAAAGTGTATTACATGTGTATGTTATAAACAGTGTGTACTGCAGTGTGTGTAGTTGTATATGCTAACATAGGGTGTCGTAACAGATAAATGAAGGGTGTGAGATTAAAAAACATCACGTGTACCATAATAAATCTTCCATCTTACATAATACAAATAGAAAAAGCAATGGCGCATAGAGTTAGTATGCCCTCACACTGGTGTAATACCTTATAGAGAAGTTCTATTTATCATATGTGTCCATTTTCAGTATCAAAAGGATCTATTGTGTACAGCAGGAAGTAGAAGCAGAATTCCACGTTAGTGTACCTGAGAGAGGGTGGTCCGTACCTGTATACATTGGCTGGTAGCTAATAGCCCTTAGCCCTCATGACTGGGCAATCTATACAGAATCAGAAAATATATATTTATCAGTGTTTAATGTCCTACTAATGAATTCTACCTGTCTCTCCTTGTCTCTGCCATCCACCTGGGCTTCCTTTTGGCACATCAGGTACGCTAATCCACTGTCCTACATCCAACCTTCCCTCTGACAGCTGTCTATGACATGTTTGCTGTAAAATAGCGACGCCGTAAACCCAAAGGAAGTGAGACCCTGGGTGATATTGGATTTGTTTTTATAAGATTTTTGGATTTTTTTTCTTTAACTCTGAAACAAAGCATATCATTTAGCTCTTGTATATACACCATCACTTAAACTAGGGTATTGTATGTGTGTGTGTGTGTGTATATATATATATATATATATATATACTGATTTCTAACAATCCACTGCTAAATACAGAAGTATAGTACACATTTCTCAGTCAGACAAAAAAAATATATTTTTCCAGTTTTCACAGGGTGTGGAGTAAAGAATTAGTTAAATCTAAAAG
Source organism: Hymenochirus boettgeri (assembly GCA_019447015.1). Classification (NCBI taxonomy): domain Eukaryota; kingdom Metazoa; phylum Chordata; class Amphibia; order Anura; family Pipidae; genus Hymenochirus; species Hymenochirus boettgeri. Next base: position 207,746,752 of record CM033469.1, on the reverse strand, counting down.
GAATTTGTGAATGGACAGAGCTCATACTAGTAGTTGGGTGGATTATCTGAAACTAAAAATGAAATGAGCTAATTCAGTTACTGATAGATGGGAGACGTGAGTCCCAGGTCTGGGTGGATAGAGTGTGAGGTCAAAAGGCAGATTGACAGTCATGGGTATCAAGTTCCATGTGGAGTATAGAATTGAAAGTGTCAGGTACATAAGTTACAATATGGGTAGAATGAGAGGTAGATTGATGGAAGGGGTGACAGGCCTCATGTTGATGTTGATGGAAAGAATGTGAAAGTGGGAATCTATGATTGAGAAATAGAGGAAAATGAAGACAACGTGATTGGATAGATAAAAATAACAGAGAAAACTGGTCAGTCGGGGGGCTTTACAGTAAACATCACCATAGCTTGCGTATTTATAGGCACTATGCAAAGCTATCTATTTATGCATGTGTGTGTTGAAAACTCCCCCTTCTTATATAGAACCAGGCAGAATAGCAATTACACACTATTATAAATGACAGTGATTTTACATTTAATGGAAGGATTCCAGACATAGTAAGTAAACATGCCTGTGTACAAAGAATAGATGTAGTAACATGAAATTACAGTATTTTATATACCAAATAAGCATCAATACTTTTATGTATATGTGTTACAAAGATTTATCCATGCCATTATTATTTCCACTAGTAAATTTCTCTATATGGTTAGTGAATGGGGGTAGGAGATGGAATAGTTAACTTCACAAGCTACCGTATGTAAATGGATCAGTGCCTGCCTGGTTGTCACATGGTTTTATTATACTACGGAGGACTCCTGATTTGCATACATATTCTATTCTATATCAATTATTCAGCGGGATTCGCTAGATGTTCCTCATTAAAGTCTTTGGAGGATGCAGTAGGAATGAATGAGTTAATATAAAACAAAAAGTCAACGAGTTATGAGGGCAAGTTCAAAATAAATACTTGCACTAAAATATTTTTGATTCCTTTTTTTTTCATTAGCATTACAGTAAATATAATTATAAATAGAATTTAACCATAAGGCCCAAAAAGGCTACAAAATGTTGAGATACATTCAAGAATTTCCCAAAAAAATCATGGAATAAAAAGGACATAAAATAATGTAAAAAACCCAACATGGAAAAAAATGACAAATAGGGGCAGTGCAGATAGACAGGCAGACAAAACAGACAGATTTGTTTAAATATAAAAACATACAGATATTGGCAGGGTAAAAAAGATCTCAACTATTCAAAAACAGCTGCCAAACAAGGAGGAAGAATTTCTTTTGTGATATTTTTACTTTGAAAGCTTGGATTTTGATTTATCTGTATTCCACTGGATAGTAATAGTTCTTAAAATAACAGGGTATACACCACTGTTTATCAGAACAGAAAGAAGGAACAGTTACACTTTGTCACACATTCATGTCACAAATGTATTTCACTATTCATGAAATAGTCTGTGCAAAATTATGTTTCTCAAGTCGTTTAACATTTATTAATTGTATATTTACTAAATTTCTTTCTATATCTATCTGTCTGTCTGTCTATCTATCTATCTATTTCTATCCATCCATGAACCTGTTTGTCATTTCCTATTATTATTCCTTTTTAATTGACTGTTACTATAATAATGGCTGTAATGTTTTCATCATACCATTATAAACTAAAAAGCATGCTATATCTGTGCTGTTTGTGTGTGTGTGTTTCTGCGTGTGTATAATTTATTGTTATTTGAGGGTTTATGTAATGTGTATTACAAGCCAGCACACAGCCCATTAAATAGAAATAAATATTTTCTTTACGCTTTAGAAGTAATAAATGATCTGTTTTTAAGATTTTTGTAATGCTCTGGACAAATAATGTATAATATATGAATTATTATGGTGGAATGTTCCTTTAGCAGTTAATACAAGACACAATTGTACTCCAAGTTGGGAGTTTACAATCTAACCAAAAATTCATACAAGCTTTAATTACACTTGTCTGTAGTTGGGATTTACAATTGGCATTTACATTTTATTCAGCAATAAAATTGTACTTCGCAGAATAGGTTGTTCGCAGAACCGTATAATTCATCTAACTGAGGGGTGTCCATTGTTGGTTACACCTTTCTTAACCCTTTGTGTGCCATGGCAGCAAGAAAGCCAGCAACTATTTTCATTTATAAAATGCAGGTTTATTGCCCTTTTAATTGATACTTAACGCATTAAAGAATCCCATAAAAATGTCAATTTAAGATCAAACCTTTTCCAATGCATATTCACTTATCCATAATTATAAACCTCCAAGTGATATAACATAGCAGTTCATATACCAAGTACAAAGGAACAATCCTGATTGAAATGTTATTATTTATGTGTATGTATAGTGAGTCAGGAATTCTTCATTTTGTTACATAATATATAAAAATGTGTACATGTTGTTTCATTTATAGTCTAATCTAATATGAGTATCCTATCTATCTATCTATGATATATCGATCTATCTATCTGTCTGTCTGTCTGTCTATCTATCTATCTTGGCTTAAGAAAGGTCTGAGACAAAGACCGAAACGTCGCTATCTGTTTGCTGCTTATGGAATAAAAGTTAAAGATTTTTTCAACAAGTCCTGAGAGTGCTCTACATGTTACTATGGTTGGATATCTATCTATCTATCTATCTAATCTTTCACAGAAAAGTTTTCTACAAAGTAACCTGGGCTCCTGCCTAGGGCCCAGGAAAGTTTAATTGTAGAAGTTGGCTCTATTTCTGTAATACAAAATCACTTTTTCCTTAAAGCAAAGGGGAGGGCTTCAAATTATATTATTATATAGGGCCACATTCAATCTTAATCAGACTCTTTATCTTATCTGTCTGTCTGACTGTTTATTTTTGTATTCATTTATCTATGCCTGTCTATTTATCTTTCTGTCTGCCTAGCCATCCTCCCTCTTGAAGATCTGTAATGCTCTACTTATATATAAAATTTACAATTGTGCTAATTTTCTGTTTATAATCATCTTAGTGATCCAACAGAATATTACTTCAAGATATGCATAAAATATGGTTTGTCATCAATAGATGTGGTGTTCACAAAGTATATGTATTGTTTGACAGTATGATAGCCAGTCTGTTTGCTATTTAACCCTGTACCATTCCCACTTGTCCTGACAAACCTCTGTCTATCGTGAGCAATAGTCCTCAACTTGCATTATTTGTTACTGGTGGCCTTATTTTGCCATGAGCATTCTGTAATACTATAACGTTTATTGGAATGTATTGTTTGCTACAGTGGAATACACATTTTGGGGTCAGAAAATGAGTGTACCTTATATTGACAAATGTGCATTTTTATTTCACAAGTGTAATCTATATGAATAAAGACACATGGCTGATATAATAACATGTGTTGCAAATGCAATAAATGTATAATTGCTGCATAACCATGGTATTTTTACACATCCTTTTTTTTCCAGCTCAGTACCAACCACTTTACTGCAGGTTGGATGCTCTGCAATGCATTTGATGGAATAAAATCACTACATTGTGCCATCTATCTGTAAAGTGTGTAATTACACTCAGCTGTACAAAGATAGAAGAAACATATTCTAGATTGCTACGATACCTAGAATTAACTTTACACATTCATTATTTAGTGGATTCATTTAATATGTTAGTGTTTCAGTAACACTAAATCATTGGCATTTGCTAGAGGTGTCAATAGAGCACTAACCTGTATATGAAATAAGATCCTTTGGCTCATACTGTTTACAGAGCAATCTTGTACTACTGATAGCTTTTCAATTACCTAGAAAATATTAATGTTTAAGTACAGAATTTTTTCAGCCCCCAAAAATAAGTATTAACTAAAGTATCCCCTTTCATTTTTAATAAAAGGATTAGAAAAATAAAAATGGAAAGACATTTTGCATCATTATTAGTTTTGTTCAGTTCTATGTATTTAAAATTATTTTTTATTCTAAATTTGTATTAAAAATACAGCTTCCCCAGATTAAAAATAATTGTTAAGAGTTGAAGAATTTTTTTTGTTTACATTTTTTTTTACAAATTTGTACAATAAATATTTTTAAAAAAATGTTTTTGAGCTAACATTTAATGTAATAAATTTATGCTTTTGAAATATATGGTTACCATGGTAACGCACATTAAAGATCTTTGTGCAAGTTTTACCAGCAGAGGAAAATGTTTAGGGTCATAATGTAGGCTGCTTTGGGTGGAATTGATAATAAGAATAGAAATGTGATGTGTGTGTATGCGTTAAGATCCATTCACTTCCTTAAATATTTGGATTTTGGATAGGAAGCAAATCTTATTACAGTTACGTAAAGTTTTCTATTTCTGGATTTTCAAAGTTACTAAACAATGTTTATGTTTTATAAAACAGCTTTTCTGCAAAAAAAAAAAAAAAAAGAAAGAAAATTAAATCAGGAAATGCATCTTAAGCATTTTATATTAATTGCTGAGGATTCATCTAAGTAGTATATACATATCAATGTGTTTAGGTTAAAAAATTGCAGAGGTAAAAATAATATATGAGGTCAACTTTTCATTGTCCTAATATTACCTGAACATTGGTATCATAGGAAATGAACATTGGTATCTCAGAAACATGTTTGTGTTTATACTTACCGGTATATAAAGAAATATACATACTCATATGAAAGAGCAATATCTTATGGTTGAAGAATGTCATAGCATTTGACAAGAAACTTTTTATGTCCATTTTAAGTTTTCTGTAAATTCCTGTTTTTCCTATTGCAGATTTATCCTACCTCCTTTTATTGCCACACATAACATTCCCTATAAACTGCCTGCTGCTTTATATTATAGCTTTGCCTATTACACCTTTTACAACCTTTCCCAACACCTTTCCTTTATTGACACATATAATCTACCTCTTCTTTTTGTTTTATAAACTTTATAACTTTACACATAACACCTATTTTCTTTTAGATGCACACACCTTTAAATAATACTGTAATAATTCTCTTTTATACCCCAATGGAAATTGTGCTTTTACAACAGTCTAAAGCATCAATAAGCAAGTTAGCTTTGTTTATTTTAGTGCTGGTGAATTGCTGAAAATATATCTAATTTGTTACTGGTTTGAATCAGATTTACTGTATACATAACGTCCAAATATGCTGTATGTTATCTATATGGGATACATATCCCAGCAATCATTGTTTTGTATAATGTATATATATATACTGTTTACATATACATAGGTTTTTGATAGCGCTCAGTTCTAGCTAAGTCACAGTGGTGAAAGATACAGTATATCTGAATGATTATTTGCTGTGTCTTGTCCATATCATTAAAACCAGTGTTTTTCATCTAGGGGTCTAGGGACCCCTAGGGTTTCCTGAGAGGTTGTTACAGTTTTCTCAAGTAAAAGTGACAAGAAATATACATTATACAATTATACAACCTTTGTGAGTGCATTTTTTTAATACTGATATATTTATTGATATATCTGTTATTTGTGTATAAATCACGTTATTTTAGAAATTGATGACTGAGAAAGAAAGAGAATATCACAAATATCACAATAACAAAATATCGAAATATATAATAAATTTTATGTAGGGGTCACTGACACAGGAAAAATATTTCAAGGGTTGAGAAACTCACTGTTTGGAAATAATTGTCACTTGTTGTTTCATCTAGAGTCTAGAGTGTAAATTAATATTAATCCGTCCTTTTTTAAATAAAGATGTATTTGAAATGTCTCTATTAAGTATCACTCTCACTATGCCTTTGTAGAAAACCTTTTTCTTTTTGCTTTATCAAGTGAGGTTTTTGTTTTGGATCAGTATCATGAAGAATAATCCTGTTAAACTACAGTAGATGGACAGATGAAGTAATTTACCTAAAGGCTTATTCTAAATTAGGTTTTGGTTATTACCTATATAAAATTAGGACTTGCAGGCATGCCCTGATTTTCTCCTGTCCCACAAGAGCCATACCAAACTCCACCTGGCCCCATCTAACTTATTTATTCCCGCCTGTCCCTTGTACATCCCCTTTGGTAGAGGGCATGCTGGCCAAAAGATATTACCATGAAAAAAGAAGCAGCATTCACAATGCATTTTTTAGGTTTCTCAATTCATTCACCAGAACATAATTCACTACACTTGAATTTGGTTTAAGGAATTTGATATAGTGCAAAACTCTTGAAAAACTCTTAAGTATAATACTTGATTTTTTTGTCCAAATGCATTTAAACATTAATTCAATAGTAGCCCCCTTTCCAGTAGCCCCCTTTCCCCCCTCCAGTTAAGCACATTTTGCCCAATCTTTCACTCACTTTTTTGCAATTATAAAGACTGACCTTGATAAATTCAAATTTAATATAACTTTATAACAGTATGTTTGTGTATTTTGGGATATTCAAACGTAATATACTTGCGGGCAGCAGCGCACACTGGAAGCAAACACTAGCGTGGAGAGTTCAAACACTTTTATTCATCAATCTCAAAACATGGAAGGCACACATGCGGCCTGGCGCGTTTCGAACCGTAACGGTTCCTATTCATAGGCCTATGAGTAATAACCGCTACGGTTCAAAACGTGTCAGGCCATATGTGTGCCTTCAATGTTCTGATATTTATGAATAAAAGTGTTTGAACTCTCGTGCGCTGCTGCCCGCAAATATATTACGTTTATATATCCAGATTGGAATGTGGTCTTAGCGAAGGGGCCGGGGCGATTCGCACATGGACCACCCAGATGGACGGGTGAGTTTGTATATTGTGCAATTCGAAACAAAGTGTATCCTGGTTTTGGAATTTGACAGCAGCGAAGGGTCTGGGGCATATACACCTGGACCACTTAATTTATCAAGTAAGCTTTTATAGGCATATATAGATATTGATTGTGATTAAATTTGGATAGAAATTATATTTGACACTGTCTATTGCTTTAGGGAGACATTACTTCTCTATTCTTATGTTTGTTGTGTATTTTGGGATATTACTGTATTGGTGAGAAACATTTTATTAAACATTTAATAAACATTTAAAATGAACAAACCTGTCTGTCTATTCTGTAGTTGTTACCTTTGCTGTTTCCAATTATGTCCTTCGTCACTCCAGCCCCCTGGCCCCACGCCATTCACCGCCTCCGCCTTGAGGTTTATCAGTAGAGATTTCTTATGTTATTGAGTTAGTCAATTTATCGATACTGTAAGGGGCAATTCAATCCAGGCCCAAAGGGGTGCCAAACCCTTTGGGCCTGTTTGTGTAGAGTAGTGCCGGTTACCACTATTTGCAGTCTAGGGAATTCCAAATAGGCCATATAGTGTCCTGTAAGATATAAGGCTAGCATCTGATCAGAAGCGGTGGGTTCAGTAGCGGGATCGGCCCAACATTGTAGGTATTTAAGTTGTAAGGCCCAATAGTAAAGTTGAATGTTAAGAAGTGCCAATTCTTTGAACATTGAAAGTTTGCAGTAATTTCTGTCTAAAAGTGGCTACTGATGTTTGTTTTGGAGGACTGTTTTTTTAACAAAATAAAATAATTGTTTTAAAAAATGACCCTTCTTAAGCTTCTGCAGTACCTTTTTACAGCAGGTCACACAAACTAGTATAGAAGAAACAAAAGCAAATAGATACTTTAATACATGACCAACATCTTATTTAACAAATTTATTAGAAGGTAGTCAGTCACACACTGTATGACTCTTATTATGATCTTAGTATACTTTTTCTATGATGTTTCTTATTTCACATAAATAATATTGTATTTTACTCTAGTGTCCTGCATTATACACCTTTTAATATTGTCTTATTGTAAAATATGGAATAAATTTAGATTTGGATTATGTACAATTAAGTACTTTATGGCTCATGTGCACTAAGTTTATGCACTTTTGTAATTATTAGCCCTTTGTATGTAAATGAAGGACCGCCCACATTGTATGTCACATGATGTTAAACTGTTATATTAAACTGAAGTCATTGTTACACTTGCATCGCCTGAAGATGGGGGCACCTATTACCCCCCGAAAAGTTGTGTATTCCTGATGCTGGTTTAAGTATTAAAGTATTTATTTGCTTTTGGAATGCGACCCTCAGTGTGTTTCTTCTATATATTATATCCATGGAGGGTAGGATACTAGAGGAGTGAGCACCCACAAGTTGGACAAGAGTGCTTTGGAACTGTTGATCTATTTCACACCAACTAGTAGTCTTTATCTTATCCTGTTACAACACATTTTTCCCCCCAATATCAATTGAAATATTTTGACCTAACGTAAACAGAAAGTTCCATTTTCACTAAAATGATTAAAGTCTGTTAAAACCAGATTTAATTCCATGTCAACCCTTTATAAATATGGCCCTAAATGCTGCACAAGTTGGTGCAGCATTGGGTGTATATATATTTAAAGGCAAAGCTGAGTTTGAAGAATAGTTTGTTTTGTGCCATATTAAGGAATTGGTGGGTGGGATGTAATGAGTTACAAAAATATTGGGTAAGCATGGGGTTTTCAGTCCTTTTTTAGGGCCTGCACTGTTTCCAAAACTTTTTGGAAATAGCATACCCAATGCAATAATATTGCATTCTATCAGGCCAATGCACCTTGCCTTCCTTGCTCCCGCAATGCAGTTATCACAAAGTTCACTCATTTGATTGTTAAAACCTGCATATTAATGAATATATGTACCTGGTGCTATAACACGTCCTTTGTATTTTCTCCTGAACAAAAATGTTTAGGTCAATTAGTAAACTAATTTTAACTGGATCCAGTGTAATTTTAATTAGCAGCTCTGTAAATGAGCCTTGGGGGAATTCTGCATGCAAAAACAATATGTACCACTAGGTGGCGATGCTGAATAAGGCACCTAAAAATAAATTAAAGATTATTTTGAGACAAAGGAAGACAAGAAAAGTAGCAAGTAAGATTACTGCTATTTGTACAGAAATCATACAAAGTGAAGGATATATTTATGAAAGGGGAGAATAGATATTCCAATGGAATTTATGCTGATTTTGTATAAAAATGATTTATGTTTATAAATTGATGACATTTCACCACGTTGGTTTTTAACCCATTTTTACCTCAAACAACGTTTTCCTATATACGCTGCAGTTAGTAACATGTTATAACAAGTTTTCGCAGTTGTATTTGTAAAACAGCAAAATCTGCGCAATTTACACTTATATATTAAGTTTGAGATGAAGTAAATGCATTTTTGGGAATTTGTGTGGCTTTATTTAGTGAAAGGTGTCATTTTGTTATTAATGCAAATAATTACCATGGTGTGCTTCTTTACTCATTTCAATGCAGAAAGGTTATCGGGGGGATGGAGGTTGGTTTGTTATATGCACGAATAAAGGAGGTTTTACCCCTATATGCAAGTATTGGGGACTGGACAGCCCTTCTTTATATTTTTTGGAGTGGTCTACATAGGTGGCAGTGAGGTGGCCACTGCAGATGTTTGGAAACTACAACTACCAGCAACTAAAGCATGCTGGGAGCTGTAGTTTCCAAACATCTGGAGTGCTAAGGAATGGGGGGTCACTGTATGTGATTACTGGCCATTTAAAGGGCAACTAATGCCTCAAAATAATACAGAATCAGGAGGATGGTATCTATTGTTAAAAAGATTGCCTTCTGATTCTGTATTGTTTTGAGGCTTTAGTTGCCCTTTAAATGGACAGCAGAATTCCCATACAGTAGTCCCATACAGTAATAGACATACTGGATTTGGCTATTACTCTATGGGATTACTGTACGGGAATTCTGCTGTCCATTTAAAAGGCAGCTAAAGGCTCTAAGCAATAAAGAATCAGGAGGCAGTAGTGGTCACATTTTCTACCCTTGGTTTATACTCGAGCCAATCACTTTTACTCCTTTTTTAGGTTGAAATTAGGTACCTCGGTTTACATTTGGGTTGGTTTATACTCGGGTATATACGGTAGCCTGTTTATTTACAAAAGTTTCACATTACCAAAATTGATGCCAGATTTCACACTGTATTTTTACAGTGCAACGAATCTATGTTGCTTGCCTATATAAAAATAAATAATAAGAAAAAAGAAGTTCTAGCACTTCTATTTATATTATATAAGTTATATATTTATGTACAGAACTATCTATGTATTTATCCCCCTTGTGTGACTTTACTGTATTTTAATACTGTACAGCGCTGCATCCCCAAGTGGCGCTATATAAATAAACATATACATACATACATATATAAATTTATGTATATGATAATCTATATATATATAAAAGTCAATGTATGTTTGTATGAATGTATGTGTGTTTGTATGTTCCAGAAAAACTTTTAAACGGCTAGGACAATTTTCATGAGAGTTGGTACATATATGAATAAGGAGCTGGGGAAAAGAATAGGCTACTTTACAACTTTTAAAAATGCCTCTGTACCCCCCTTTTCCAACATTTTTTACATTAATTAACCAGTGTGCTGCCATCTGGTGGTGAATCCAGTGAATCAAGTTAATTGCACACCTTCAAAATATCACAGATTGTTCAGGGCAGTTGCTTCATTTTGTTCTGTTGTTGCTGTGATTGGAGGATAGAGCTGTCAATCATGAGTAGCAACAGACCATGTGATGTAACAATGTCATGTGACCACACACTCAGTCTCCTCCTCTCACTTGTGCTTCACCCAAGTCAAGATTGGGAGTTCAGAGAAGGTAGCTTTGGAAATGTGTAGTTTTACTTAAGGAAAGACAATGACAGCTGTGAATGGGATGGAGCTGCAACACTGCAATACAACTGCACTGTAAGGGGTTCATTTTACTTCACACTTTGTGTCTCTTTGCCCCAGTATTAAAGGCCACGTACACACTCTTTTCACTCACCTTTCCTTTCCATGTGTCATTTTTGCAAGGAAATTGTGTTTTCTGGGGGACATTGTGTCAATAATTATCGATATCAATAAAAAATAAATTAGTGCAAGATCTTACGACACTTGCTAAAGGGAGAGTTCATGTGATGCGCTCTAAAGGGTAAATTAATGCGATACGTGTTAAAAGGGAAGTTGATGCGATGCACTCTAAAGGGGAAGTTGATGTGATGCGCTCTAAAGGGGAAGTTGATGCGATGCGCTCTAAAGGGTAAGTTGATGCCATACGTGCTAAAGGGGGAGTTGATACGATACGCGCTAAAGGGGGAGTTGATGCGATACGTGCTAAAGGGGAGTTGATCGCTATGCACTTAAGCCTTAAAGGGGAATGTGGTGTGATAAGTCTTAAAGGGTAGTTGATGTGATAAGCTTTAACAGTGAAGTTGGTGTAATACACGTTAAAGGGAAAGTTGGTGTAAAAATGCCTTAAAGGGAAATTGATTTGATGGGCACTAAAGGGGAAGTTGGTGTGATACACCTTAAAGGGGAAGTAGTTGTGATAAGCCTTAAAGGGGTGGGGTCGTACCACTCCGGGTTTTCCAGTGAGTAGTATAGCTGGATTAGATTCAGCTCTCTAAAAGAGGGAGTTTTTCTCCAGTCAGTCAGTCTCTCTCTCTGTGTGGCTAGAGGAGGCCTGGGAGCAGCCAGCCAAACATGGTTCTGTGAGTAAACAGACTAATGAGTATTTATTCCTTTGTCCTACAGTAGGGCACTTGTATAGGCAGTGTGTGTACTGTATTAGAAGTTAGAGCTCAGACGAGCAGGAGTTTATTTGTGTTTTGTTTTATTTTGTACCACTGGACTGGCTGAGAAGGTATCAGCCTATTGCATGTACCTGCTGTCAATAAAACACAGGTTTCATACCTTGCAACCTGGACTCGGTATACCTTTACACAACCCACACTGTGAATGCTTGCTTTACTGCCTACCACTTGGCATTCATTTTATAATTGCTAAAAGATTAATTTATCTCTCACCTCTGAAATCGGCAGCATTTTGTTGAAATCATCTGCTTAAATCCAAAGGTTTTGGGCTGTTACAAACTGGGTCCTGGACCAAAATACTTAGTTGCACATGCACAGTGAATTCACTAGCCCCCTACCTTCCTTCCTTTGTCACAGCTGTTGAGTAATTACCAGATGACCTGCCTGTATCCTTTCTGTAATTAAGTTGGTTAGGTACTTTTAAATGTATTATTTAAAGGAGTACTAAACCCGAAATACAAAGGCAACCCCACAGATTTTATAATGTCACTTAGTTAAACTATTTGTCTCTCACCTCTGAATTTAGCCTCCTAGTGTAGAAAACATTTATTGAACATTTCAGGCAATCTGTGATATCACTGCTGCTTTATAGTGTTGCCTCTTCCTGGTGGTCCTGGGCCCAAAACTCCTCCTGCACATGCTAACTAGGTACTTTGTGTTTGCTTCCCACTCCCCTTATGCTAAGCTTTAACAGTTGACCTCAGAGTCCCCACCTGCCAGTGTCTCCCAGCCAATCATCAGAGATATCAGTGAATATTATTAGCTGATTTTCCTGCTCAAACAGAGTGGGGGAAGGTGTTAACCCTTTTCATGTGTATTTATGATTTATGAAGCAACCTGTTAATCCTTTATATTTGTGAGCATTTGTGCAAGAGACTGTCTTTTTATATGTTTATATATGCACTTTACCATTTATATTAGTGTGTGTATTGATGTACATTTAGAAGTGTAATGCAAGTTGCATTGAGTGTAGCCTTACAGCATGAGGTGTCTGCACCCTGGTTGGTCTTAGAATGCACTCATTCCTCTCTGTTTGCTTTTGTGGATTTAGTGCAATGCCACTTAGCACTGCAGCATGAGGCTGCAGCCCCACTTGCGCATCCACAATTGGACCTTATCGGAGCACATGCAATACAGACCAAAAATGGGGATCGCCAGTGCTCCGATAGCACATGGAAGCGCAGTGTATTTACTGGTCCCATAGGCTCTTATATGCCTGCCCTCCCACCAGCAGTCGAATCACAAGTCACAATCCAAAATGCGCTAGTAGGAGTAGCCCTAAGAGTTTTAGTCTTAAAGGAAAAGCTGGCAACCCCAGTAGAATTGAACGGATCACTTTACAAGATACACTTATAAAAACAAAACAGCTCAGAGCTGCCTGTGCAGCATATTGACGTGAACCTGATCTTGGCACAACTCTACAATGCAATTTAAAGGGGCAAGATTGCCAGATCAGTGAAACATGTAGGGACACCCATTAAAAACACATGTAGCATGGCTGAGTTAGAATTACTATTGTTTAATTGCAATCAATGCAGCCCTGCTAATTACATGTATGCTAATTACAAGTGTGTCCCTACTAAACCAATTGATCTGGCAACTCAGGTGGGAAGTAGTGTTGCCTTTAAGACCTAACAGATATGAAATCTACAAGATAAAAGCTGGTTATAATTTCTATAAGAAGCATGATGCAGGCTACATTGATTTCAGTGTAGCGAAACAGTATGTATTTAAAGCAATGGCACTTAGCACTGCAGCATGTAGATTTCATATGTGTTCAGGTCTCAAAGGCAACCCTAGTCTTGCGCTTTATTGTATGAGTGAAAGAGGCTTAACTTAGCCATACTTCAAGTGTTTTAATAGGTGTTCCTACTTGTTTCACTGATTAGGCAATCCTGACCTTTTAAATAGGTAAGCTACTAAGAAATGCAGTTCTGCACCATGTAGTCTCTATAAATACAGCATAAACAAAAGCACACTCTTCCTACCCTCCAACATTTCCCTTTAAGAAGGTACATTTTCCACTAATATTGGTGCAGCAGACAGGGAGAGCTAGAGACCTTAACACTACAACACTTAAACAATATGTTGCAGGTGAAACATACAAAGACACAGGTCTGTAGCTATGAATAGTGCAGGTTTATGGTTTATGTTTGGATTGGGTGTAGTGGAAGCCGTAGGTGAGACATTATTTTAGATTCAGACAACGGATACCCAGACCTATATACATCACACTACAACACTATTACTAGGAAAGTATTAATCAATGAATCTCCCTGCACTACCCAGACACTTCTGCAATTTGAATATTGATGATTTAATATATTCATACATCATAGGGGTTAAGATGTGGGAGTGGAAATCACACATGTGCAGAAAATGTAATGAAGGCAAAAGTACTGGCAAGCAAGGGAAAATGTCAGCTTCAGCTTTGAGGAACACATATAACAGAAAATGGGCTTATACAGTAAAAGGAGAGGCCCCTGAGTGGAATCTTCCATGCTAAAAAGGTTGTTGAGGCAAGTTCTTTCTAACTTTTTTTGGGGTTTCATTCTCCTTTAAAGTGATGATAATAAAAGAATAGAAAAAGCAGAAAATATTTTCTTATATTGTGACACTTTAAGATTACTCTACATTGCGTTTAGACTCATATATGTTGAATGTAATCTATATTCACGTATAGTACCATAAATACTAGAGTATAAGTCGATCTGAGTATAAGCCGAGGTACTTATTCTTTACCTAAAAAATTAGTAAAACTGATTGACTCGAATATAAACTGAGGGTAGAAATTGTAGGGGGAAAAAGGTATGTAAATCACTTTAAAGGATAAGTGAACTGTAAAATCAAGTTATGTTCATTTGGAAGCTGCAGCTTTAAAAATACTGTTGCCATATTTTTTTACCTATGCCCCTCCAGAGCCTAGCTTTGTGCCTTGAAAGTTGCTGACATCTTGTTACTGGTTTGCTGAATGTTAAGCTCCACCCCCTCTGAGATTTCCTCTGCTTTCTCCTGCTTGAGCCTCAAACAGTAATGCTTGTGAGTTCCGTGCACTCTCCTGCTTGAGCCTCAAACAGTAATGCCTGTGAGTTCCATGCATGTGCGTGTGCACGGAACTCACAAGCATTACTGTTTGAGGCTCAAGCAGGAGAAAGCAGAGGAAATCTCAGAGGAACGGAGCTTAACATTCAGCAAACCAGTAACAAGATGTCAGCAACTTTCAAGGCACAAAGGTAGGCTCTGGAGGGGCATAGGTAAAAAAAAAATATGGCAACGGTATTTTTTAAAGCTGCAGCTTCCAAATGAACATAACTTGATTTTACAGTGCACTTATCCTTTAAGATGTTTTTGTGTGTGCATTTTATTTTTTATCATTCCCAAAGATAATCATCCGATCATCTTAGGGAATGATAATGAACTTGGAATACGGCATAAATGACGTTTTCCAAGTCAAAATCCGATCAGAAAAATCACTTCCCATAATCCACCTTAGCTTAGCACACCTAGATAAGTGTATGCATTACACTTTACAGGAAGCTGCAATCTTTCTTGCTGGAAGCTGATAGCCAATCATGGATTTTTGAAATTTTTGAAAATTCGAGGATTTATTAAATTTTCAAAAATTTCTAGAAATGTTGACATTTTAAAAAAATACTATGCGGAATGCCAAAACAAGAAACACGTGAAGTTTTCTGTACTGGACTGTGGTTTTTTTTTGTTCAATAGATTTTTATTGATTTTTAAAGACCTATATGCTTGCTTATAACATGTTAATGAATTTTTATCCGTATTATAAATAATAGCAACATAAAATAAAACATAAACCATAAAGCAGTGTCATCCTTGTGTATTTGTTAACGTACATGTTATTTAACAGATTGCACAATATTACCTTGTTTGCATTCACTTTAAAGTTCTGGGTCCTCAGTGGGGGTTCTTCCGGAGCACCTTGGTGTTGTTTCAGCTTGAGTGCTGTGTGTGATCCCTCCTTGTGTATTCGGATCCATCTTAATTGTCCATATATCCCAAATTTTAGACCATGTTTTAATGTGTTTTGAAGCGTGTGTGCTAGATGTTCATTGTGGTGAATCCTCCATATTTTCCCTATTAATACTTCTTTCGAAGGGCATGGTTGTTTCCAGTTGAGGACTAGGAGAGATCTGGCTGCTGACCATATATGCATTATTAGTCTCTGTGCTGAGTTGTTTAGATTCTATACTGGGAGGTTAAAGAGTGCTGTATGTGGTGAAAGTTTGATGTTTTTAGAAAATATTTCTGCTATCAGAGATTCGCAATATTTCCACATTTTTTGTACCTCCCGGCATGTCCACCAACAGTGGGGTTGATCAACAGGGGCTCTGCAGTTTCTGAAACAGTTTGTGGGTATAGAAGAATTAAGTTTGTTCAGGAGCATTGGGGTTATGTACCAATCATATAAAATTTTATGATTTTTCTTTTATTTCTATGTTGGCTGAGCATTTGGCTGATTGAGAGAAGATGATTTGCCATTGGTCCTCCCCCAATTGTTCCCCCAGCCTATACTCCCAGTTCAGCATGGGTTTAATTTTAAGAGGTTGATGCCATATTACATCGTATAAATTGGTTATTGTTCCTTTAGATACTGGCGATAATGTGCAGAGAATCTCAAATTTAGTTGGTGAGGAAAGATTATGTAATTTGTTCTGGATAAATTGTGTCATTTGGGTGTCTTGAAACCAAAATTTGTCTTCTATCTGGAATTTATTTTGGACTTCTGGCGAGGATGGTGTGGTCTAATTTGCACAAATCTCTTATTCTGCATATACCCTTCCCCTTCCAGAATTCAGCATTTATTGGATCTAGTCCCATTGGCAATGTTGGTATCTGAAAAAGGGGATGTAAGATAGATGTGCTTGTTGTTAATTTGTGTTGCAAATTGATCTGTCCCAGAGTTGTAAAGAGTGTTGTAGTTGGGATATTGTGGTGGCATAATGTCTTTTGTTGTGATGCAGGGATCCATGGTATGGTTGAGGAGTGTAATGGGAACAATAGCTGGTTCTCAATATCTACCCAACATGTCGTTCTTGCCCCTTGAGCCCATTGTACTGTTTGAGCCAATCTTGCGGCCTTATAATATCTATAAAGTATCAGTAGCCCAAATCCACCTTTGGTTTTTGGACTATGTTTTTTAAAGATTGTGGGCATGATATGTGTTCCTCGGCCCATGGCCCAGGTCCCTGAGCTATTTACAATAAGTTACGGTACAATAAATTGCTATTTACACCTTTATTTTATGTGGAAATTTTGGGCATTTTTTCTGTGGATTTTTCAAATTTAAATTCCCCCCCCCAAAACATGCGAATCCTTGAAAAAAAAAAAGATTTTCGGATATTCGGCCATCTCTAGTCCCTAACAATGATAAATTCCATTGTTTTCATTAAAAAAAAGTAATCTTTATTACTTTATTTAAGTTTATTTCTTAGCTAGCAAGGATTTAAGAAACAACATTTTAACATTTTAATCAAGAACAAGTCTGGAAAATCGAACTTGCAACCTCATATAATGTGTCTTGCATAGGGATTTGAACCTGTGACCCAATGGTCTGTGTGTTTCTAAAACCCGCACTTTAGCAGTAAACCACCACTGCACATGCAGGAGAAGGTACATTTAAAATATTTACCTTTTGCTAATAAAAAATGTCAATCAATAAGGTGACTATTTTGTATCGTTCCAGTAAGGCTGTCTGCAAATTTAAGCTGGTTGGGGTACTAAAAAAGAGAACTGCTATATAAAATTTGTACATATATATAAACTTTGTATTTTTCTAGAAACATGGTGGAAACAAACAAAAAAACTCCAATAAGCTCTGGCAGTAGACTATTTTGTATTGTTTCATAAGTAAGCCGCGGGTTTTAAACACGTGACTTCTTGGGCTGTGTGTTTCTAGAAATGTGGCATTTATATGTTGCGCCACCAGAGATACAAAAACAGGTTTAGTTCTCCTTTAACAAGACAACCAGGGCTATTTACAGAGAGCCACAATACTGTTTTCCCTTCTTAGAGACATGCTTATGTTTTTAAATCCTTTAGCAAGTATTTACAATGGGAGTGGTGAGGAGTCTGTGTGCGTTTTGAAAAAGTAACATGCAGCCACTTTAAGGGATTTAATATGGCAATTATGTAAGAAATATCAAATAGCTTGCTTAAAAATCATCAAGGAAAAAGTGATACACAAAGGGCAGCCATCACAATATTCAATATTCTATCTAGTTCATTCTAACTCCACCCCTTGTCAGTGACAAGACCAATGGGAAGACACTCCCTGCAAGAAGCACATTTTCTCATTGGTCAGATTCTGGAATGAAGAGGAGAGAATTGGACTGGCCCTGCGAGGGGAAGTTTAGCAGTTTGTTCCCACTTTGGGTACTTTTGGTGAGAAGACTAAAGGCAAGTATAGTTGCCTTTAAATAATTCTGCCTTTTTTGCCATTTTACATTAACACAGGCCCAATTTAATTTCCATCCATAGCAATATAATTGTGGTTATCTTTGTTCTCTATATTTTTTTACATTTCAGGTTAATAAAGCTTTGGACCAGCATGAATTACATTACAATGACCAAAACCAAAATAATGCAGAACAAGGAAGTGGCAATAATCAAATGCCATGAACCTCCCACCAGAAATCTGTATGGCAACACAGAAGGCTTACTATGGGTACTTTTAGAACCTGTGTGGCCTCTGTTGTGTAAGAGGATGTTTTTGTGTAAAACTAAGAATTTGCTGCAAAAATTATTTTAAATGTTAACTATTAATTTCAGTTTATAATAGATACGCCACACATGTCCTGGTTCTGGGGATATGAATTGGATTGAAGGGCTGCAGCTTAATTGTGTGATATCAGAGTAGGGTGTCAGAGTTATAAATGATAAGTAGGTCAGAGGCCTAAAAAACCTTTACTTGAGTTGTTACATTACCCAGTTAAAATGTCACATAGTTTAAAAGGGTATTCACATGTCTTATAAAAATGGGCCATGAAGAGCTTAGTAAAAATGTGTCTTTAACATGTGAAGGGCTGTCTTGTTTTAATATTATACATATTGCAATTTAAACAGCATGATTTCTATCAAGACTTCAAAAACGGCAAATAAATGCTAATAGCACTTTTTAAAGGAGTTGTGTTTCCAAGGAAGGAAAAACAGTATTAAACGTATATTAACATGGAGACAAATACCTTGTAGGTCATGAAATCAAAAGAACCATTGCTTGAAATGTTTTTGGATGGGGGTTGAAGAATTAGATAAAGAGGAAAGCCATATTTCTTTATCCCTCTCTTTAACAAATGAAATAAATTGTAAACAGGATGCCATGATTGAGCATAGAAATGAATTTGCATGCACATAACCATTTTACTGTATATCCACCATGTTGTATTCACAGAGGACAGAATTTCATGGAAGCGAATTGGTTATTTCATATTTTTAAGTTTGTCCATCATTGTCATATGGTCAGAGTATCCCCTAATGTTCTGTAATGTTCTGTAAATCTTCATGAAGACTGAGCACTAATTTATTCAATTTGCAGGCAGCTGTCTACTCACCTGTCAAAATACTCATGAAATTATTTTTTTCTGCAATGGAATGCACATAAATTCATGAATATTTGCATCTTCTCAAAACATAATACGGAGAATCCATTGGGGCTGTTGTTTCTTTTTTGGATGTGTCCACTTTATGAATATTGGGGGAAATGAGCACCCAGTGAATTTTGGGTAAAATAGTACTAGCTAAATTAGTGGCAAAGATGCACACAATGAAATTCTCTCATTTTCTAAAATAGTTAATTGGTACCGCATTAGGATAAAGTGTACAGTTAGCACTCTCAAGTTTTAAATATGAATATTATTATGTACCCAACTGTTTTTTTGTCAAGACTGTTAAGTAGACAATCTCCCCCCACCAATATTATCTTGGGACAGTATAGGATATGGTTGCAAAGTTAGATGCATGCATGCATATAAAGCAATACGTAAATTACACATTGTAGGATAGTGGGCCTACACAGAAAGCAGGGTAGTAATACAAACCAGCAGAAATTAGATGGGATACGCATAAAAGCATTATAAAATAAAGCATTATTAAATGCGCCATAGCATATAGACAAACTATAGGTTAGGCTCCATCCACTCGGCATTTATTTGCATTGAAAAAATGGGGGGGGGACATGAGGACCATGCCTAGATGAGTTTTTTTTTCAATCTATAATAATTAAAGGATAGACAAGTCTTTTGTTTGTTTTAGAATGTTGCAACCTTCCTTCGCAGATACGTCTTCATTTGGGGAAGATTTAGAACCTTTCCGCAAGGGTTTCTTCTTTTCATAGCAAGCTTGAGACATAAAACACATTTTAATTTAATCAAAGCATAAATAATGTTATAGCGGATTAAAAAAAATATATCAAAATAAATGAATAACCTTTCTGTGCATTTTTTTTTAAATAGAAGGGTACTTACAAGTGCCAATATTCTATGCCCAGTCCAATCAGCCTGTATCTAGGTTACAGAAAGCTACTCTGTTTGGCTCAGTTTGTCTGTGGTTTCTAATTAAAGCCTCATTACTATGCAAATGAGATGCAGTTTCTGCACTAATCACAGCATATAAAATGAATGTACAGTTCTGGATAAAAGCAGCTTTTAGTCTGATGGGAGTAGGAAGGAAGAAATTTGTGGATTTGTACCAAGCACTCCATCCACAGGATATTAAAAAAAAAACATTTTCTTTTTTGGTGTGAAAAGCACTAAATTAAGATGCTGAAATTCTGTATATTACTTTATAGAACTACCCGTTCACTCAGGATTTGCAGATTTGCATCCATCACCATTTATTCCTTGACCAGATAAAGACCAGATATTTAGAATATTATCCTATTTGCAATTTGTACAACATAGTGTTACAGGACGTTGTAAACAATATTTTTATGAAACTGATGGGCAGGATCAACAAATACACCTCCACTGAGGAGTCTAAAGTAAGTAGATAAATAAAATGATTTGAAATCAGCATATGTTCTTTATCTGTATCTTTATTTTATCTTTCTACCTTTGTATTTATAAAATATCAAGAGGACATACATTATGGGAAAGATGTTATTGTTTTATTTTCTAAATGAATATATGTTATAGTGTATTTACTTTATTACATTATATTTACATGAATATATAGTATATTGGGTAAAAAAAGCACTTACTAGTCCAGCCATACAAAGAAATCTAATGGTTTTAATGTTGGCCAAGTGTATCATTTTATAGGTATCTGACTTAGAGTGTTTATTATGACATTTCCACACTATATATAGTCAATATTCTAAGCCTTTATGGAAGAAAATGTTTTTTGCTCTGAATGACCAAATACAAATGATTAAATTTCTCATTTATTTTAATCAGTTATTGTGTCATAAAGTTTAAATTTCTTTTCAACCCTACTTTTCTTTATCTAATGATAATTTCAGTGTTTGCCTTACTTTGTCATTTAACATTCCATGCATCAGTTCACGGTGTTTTGTAAATGTGTGAATTTTCACAATTCACAAGCAAGTTGTAAAAATGAAATACAAAGAATGAATTCACAAATCAGGTGTAAATTTCGTAAAAGGATGAGTAACCTATAGAAACCAATCATAGTGCTATTTTTCATTAGTCTTCCTGCATTAAGTACATAAAATTGTACAATTTTTTAAATCTCCAACCCCTCCTCGATTTGTAAACAAGTCTCTTGTGTTTTAGAAAAGAAAACTCTTTTTAGAAGTAAATATAAAAAAATAAGTAGAAAATTATGTTTGATTAATTTATCTGAGACAATAATACATAAATATAAACAAATAACAGAAATTGATCTTTATATCTCTTTGCTACTTATCGTCTAAGGGTAGATTTACATAAAGTAATTGCTATTGAGAATATATAATTCAGAAATGTATTTAAGTTGCAGTGTGATTTGTGCTACAATGGGGTTTTGTTAATAAATAATTCCACAGGACACAATGTTATAATCTATAGATGTGATTCAGAATCAACATTCCTTTTGTTTTGTTTTTTGGGGCCTCATTTACATATTCTGATAAAACATGTAAAATGCATAATTAATACAGTGATTACAAATAAAAAGATTCTACTAATTCTCTATAGACAATACTTTAATTTTATTCATGTTTTATTTTATTTTTTTAACAAATGTTCTAATCTACTAATAATGGAATCATATTCAAAGAAATATTGCTGATTTTATGTATCCAAATAAATATAGGATCATTCTGTTTTTATTTCAAAATAAATATATCATATAATGTCAAAACCCAAAGGTGTACCCAACTGTAGATAGTATCTGATTGTCTGGGTTTTTTTTGTATATGCATGAATATCAAATCAAAAGAATAAAATTGCCTATTACATACTATGGATTCATTTGTTTCAATTGTATTTACATTACTGTTCTCCCATATAACGGGATTGGATCTAATCATGTAATTTAATTGTTTATTTGACTTTCAGTTTCCAAGGAATTGCTAAGGACAGACAATGTGATTGTAGCAGTTGGGCAAATGACTTGACCTAAATCATTTAAACAAACATTTGCTTCATGAATCACCCACCAAATACAAGGGATCTTTGTTAGATGCCCTTGGCAATAAAAACTTACTACATAACACTCGTGATCCTTATACCTGATTCTTATACCATTTAATATGAATATAGTAAAGATTATTATAAGGCTTGTTTAATAAGAGATGCTAACTGTTGCCTGTGATGTTACAGATTGGCAGAACCCAATCAGATGTTATCAAATGTTTTCCAATTGTAGCAGACTAGGAAAAATATATAATCTGATTGGTTGCTGCAAATTAACATCACAGACAAATTTGTGTTCATCTTATTTCAAAATAAGAATAAACACAAATATTGTATTGAAACAGAGGCAAATAAAGAATAGCAAAATTAAAACAGGCTTTGCTCTTGTTGTAGCCTTGTAGAACAATACACACACAGCACACACATTCTATGGTGAACTTACATTTTAATGATGCCAAACCTTTATTTTGTGTAGCTACCAAATTATGTAAAACTGTGGCCCCAGATTTTCCTTCATGAATCTGGAAACCATTTTGAAATGTCAGTAATTCTGAAAATCACTTTAATATAATTAAAGATTATTTTCAAACTGTTATCATCTTCATGTCTTCCATTCTTCCAGGGTCAATGTAAAAGCTCTTCACCTCCACCTGGACCAACACATGCTACATTGCTGTACATTGCTGCACAAGAGGAATCACACACACACATATATATATATATATATATAAATACATCTAATTCTACAATGAATTTTAGGGGCCCTGCAAGTACTACAGTCTCCTTATATTTATTTATAGCTGTGTACAGTTAGACCACTCTGCCTTGGAATAAATGCCGGCTAGCTCCCACTCAGTTGTGTAAGGGTTAATAATCATGTTGGGGGAAGGGCAAATGAATCATTTAGTCTCATCAATCAAAAGAAGCCAACCCTCCCTTCTCTCAAACAGCCAGACATGAGACAGATGTCCCCTGCTGTCCTGAGCAGTGAGTGACAGTCTAGACCTTATTTGGAATCCCAATACAAAGGAGATCTAAGGAGTGTACTTTACTCACAGACAAAGAAATAGACCTAGGATGGACTTGGACTGTCCAACAATTTTGGAATATTTTATGATAGAAATATTAGCAATAGGCACCATTATTCATTGTGTGTCTTTACATGTTTATCCAGGGCTAAAACATCTATCCAAAGGACAGAAAACAGCATTACATCCTATAGGTGATGGACATCATATTTATTTAACACAAGATGAAAATATAAAAAAAAATGTTTGTGTGCAGTTTGAGCCATAAATGAAATTCATGGAGATGTATAATTCTTTGTATTTGACACACTGGATTGTTTGGTGTTTGATTTCCCTTTCGCTTACCTGTTATTTTAGTAGGAGCTCACCACAGATATACAGTACATTATTTCTATCAACTCCTCTTTTTAATTCTCTAACTACGTTAATAATATTAAAAAAAATTCCAGGGCTATTTACACAGTGCAGTGGTTCATGTCTAAAGTTTCACACACCCAATTGAAGAAGCTGCCAATGAATGCCAATTTTGGCCGCCACCAATAATGCCTAACTAAATAGCCACACGTGCAATTATCTTCTGAAATGGCCATTTTGTCAGCTGCTCGGATAGGAAATCACACATTTTGCTTTAAAAGTCATGCCAAACTATTTCTCACAGGTTAGTGAGACTTGCCGGTCCGGCCCCCTGCTTGTAGTTTCATGCAAGCAGAAGGCCGGGCAGTGCGGCAGAGGAGAGAGGTAAGGTAAGTAACTATCGGGGGACTTTCTGAAAAATCTTTTATAGTGGTTGGGGCTGGGGGAAGGAACACTACTATATGCCAATTTTTTTTTACAGGGGTGGACATGCCCTTTTAAAGACTAGAAGAGCAGTAGTAGCTGTGCGAGTTTCACAAAAGACTCCCACATAGTCACCACTGGAGGAGGTGTTATATTCTGCCTTATGGCTGTCCTCTTGGATAGGATTCATATTCCTTTGGTACAGAGTGTCCAAAATATCTGTGCACACCAGACTTAATCATAAGCAATGTTTTATTAACATGACATTTCGGTGTCAAAATGGCACCTTTTTCAGACATAACCATAAAGTGCAAACAGTGTTCCTTAAATAGAGTGATGTGGATTAAGGAACACTGTTTGCACTTTATGGTTATGTCTGAAGAAGCTGACATTTTGACACCAAACGTCACATGTTAACAAAACATTTCTTATGATTAAGTCTGGTGTGCACTGATATTTTGGACATATCTGGATATATACATGTGGCTTTGGTGGATCAATAGCACCCAGCATCAAAACTTAAAAGTGGATGTGGATAGTGTGCAGGGCAGCCGACGAATACAATTTGGTACAGAGTGGGTACTCATATAAGAGACACAAGATTTTTTTGTTTTTTAATAATTTGACAATTTAAGTAATTTTGTTGTACCTGGTGGAGAACCCAGGATTCCTTTTGTAACACAGTTCAGTAAAATAATGAAAAAAAATAAACTCACATATTAAACTCAACTAGTATTTAAAGGATGATTATCCCTTATTGCCAAAGTTTATTGTTCCCCCCAATAATTGCATATCAGAGGGGACATACCTTACAATATCGGTTGGTATCTTCGGTTAGGCATGCAAGTGATAAGAGAAAGATTCAAAAGAAAGGTATGTATTCTTGCTATTCTTTTACCCAGTGTTGTGTGAGGAGGTACTTTGGTTACTTGATTTTTATACATGTGATACTAATTTGTGATATATTGCTTGACTTGCCCCCGTGATGTGTGGGGAAACTACTAAAGCTATTAAGGTTATGATCTCCCAGCATAAATCGAGTATACAACCAGTCTTAATGCATTTTATTTAACAGTGTCCCAAAAACAGTGTCCTTAAAGGGCATGTCCATGTCCACCCCCCAACAAAAATTTGTCTATTAGCAGAAGACTGCCCTAAAACCTAGACCTTGCTGTCAGGGCTGTTGGTCTGGCCCCATCTGCTTTTTTCCGTGTTTGAAAAAGGCACGGGAGACAAGCAAAAGGCAGCCAAGGGAACAAGGGCTGGTAAGTATGTACAGGAGCCGATTTTAACACTATAAATCTAGGTTTCTAGGTTTTGGGGGGTCTTCTGCTAACAGACACATTTTTGTTGGGAGGGTGGACACTGTCTTTGTGACACTGTTAAATGGACATGCCTTTTAAGGTGGGTACACATCTTGCAATCATTCGTACCGACTGACTGTTTGGCACTTCTGACCAGTAAACCAGGATGAACTGTCAGATGTGGCAAGAATAGCCACGGCTGACAGTTTGCCATGACCTATTGGTTGTGGTTTTCACGTCTGATCGTTCGTTCGTCCACTACAGTAAAATATTGGTCGATCGGGTTGAAAAATTGCATTTTTTGAACCCAGCCTTAGATTTATAGTTTAAGAGTCTGCCCTTAAAGGGCATGTCCACCCCAAAACTATAATTTAATCCACTACTGGCCCCACTTTGTAACTTAAAAAAATCCTTATACCACATCTCTGCTCCTTATGGTTCTCCAGCAATGCTTTAACAAATCCAGGAAAGTGAAGAGTCCAAGCTGTCAGTGAGGCATCCGGTCCTTGCTGATTTCTCGTCCTCAACAAGGGCTGTGACGTGCAGTCCCCCTCTCCCAACATCTGGATCCATCTTCAGCCACCGTTGCACCTAGTGTGAAATCCTTTAGGGTTACCCAAACCACCCCAACCGCCGCAATATTTCTTTAAAAAAATCCCCAGATCTGTACTTACAGAGCCTTCTCTCCCGCGGCGTTTCCAGTAACGTCAGCCGCGTCTGTGATTGGCTGCCTCTCCGCTAATCACAGACAGGGCTGACGGTTTGGCCCCTGCTTGCAACTTCATGCAAGCAGACAGCCGGATCGGATCTCTGCAGGAGAGAAGGCTCTGTAAGTAGAAATCTGGGGAATTTTTTAAAGAAATATTGCAGCGGTTGGGGGTGGGTAGGGGTTACCTACATGTGGACATGCCCTTTAAACCTAAAAGGAGTGGGGATAGAAAATGAATCCTGAAAAAACTCAGAACGTGGACTATTCATTTTGTGCATTTATTGAACAAGGGGAGGTTAACAGGAGGTGCCAAGTGTTCGGTGGGTTTGTGCTGAAAAGCATAAAAGATTTTAACTCCAGTGTAAAAGACAACGTTTGGATCCGGGTCTGGGACCAGGCTTGATAAAGGTCCCAGACCTGGACTGAAATGTTACCTTTAACACTGGAGGTAAAGGTAGAAAAATTCTAGTGTGCACTGGTTCTTGTTTGAGTATAAAAGTGTGCACACTGGGAATTATGTGTGTGTTTGTTTGGCTATGTGCGGATGACATTTCTCCACAACCTATAGACTTTCAGGGTTTTTTGTACAATAAAAAAGAAAGAAAGGCAAGAAGTTTAAAAGAAATGAGAAAAAGTTAATAAAGAAATCCAATGAACTCCTGGTTGTATTAGTGCCACATCCCCCTAAACTAATACTTGTTAAGGGCACTTCATTTTATTACAGTACTCAGTTGTTTTGAATAAGAGTCTATCAGTTTAGTTTATCTGGGATTGGCAAGTTATCAGAAGAAATAAAGGCCTTGGAGTTTATTATTTAAAGGACATGTCCACCCTTAAGAAAAAAAACTGGTGACTTGTCAGTTATCTGCACGCATTCCCAACTGCTATTTTTACCAGTTTAAAGGACAATTATACTCACCTTCCCTCCGCTCCACATCTTTGTGCAGTAGCTTTTACCCAGGGTGAGGACCTGAACCCATAGGTCCTCACCCCTGGGTTCGCGTAACCTACAGCAGCGTCTTACAGCAACGCTGCTCCGGTAGGCTCCGCCCCCTCCTCCCCGTCGGCGACGAGGCCAATAGGAAGGCACGCTTGTCCTTTAATACATGCATTTTTAACCAGATATTTAATGATGTTATCTTTTGTTTTGGCAAAGTTATCTGCCTCCTCCCTCTGCTCAATGAGCATGTGCGATGGAAGCAGCAGGGGAAACGGCAGTCAATCATTGGTTGTGATGTCAGTAGTACTCTCAATGGAGGCAATAATTATACTTACTGTATATATCTGGTCAATGATACATCTAATAATGTGCTTAATATATCATTTGGGGTTGGGGGTAGTTAACCGAAGTGTTTTTGTTTTAAGTGTGCACTAACAGTTTAGGTCCTCACCCTAGTGACCTAATTTATGGAGGAGTGCTGCGGCCATGCAGCTCTCTCTCCTGCTCTCACACTTTACAGGAAGCTGCAGCCTTGCTTGCCGGAAGCTGACAGCCTATCATGTTACAGCTCAGAGAGCATCTCTCCCTCTGACACAGAGAGAGGGATGCAGTTTTTGTTTAAATACATTACAAATACTCCTGTCCAAAATAGAAAAGTAATTTTAGCAGTTTATTTCTTTGCCAGCATGAATGTAAGAAACAGAATATTAACATTTCATTAAAAAATAAAAGTAAGTATGGGGAATCGAACCTGCAAATTTCTACCTGTGTTTGGCTAATTAGAACACTTTCTATCTCTATGCGACAAGGGCTACTAGGTATCTTTTAATGGTTGGTAAATAAAAAACAGTTGTTTTATGTAGAAACTTTATACTTTTCTAGAAACATGATGGAAACAAACAAACAAAACTTGTGCCTTCTTGTGCTGTGTGTTCTTAAAAACATGGCATTTATATGGTGCACCATGCAACAACGAGTACAGGTACATTTAGAAACTTTACCTTTTGCTAGAAAGATAGAAGAAGCCAGAAACTCTGTGCATAGAGACGGTGATCCTGTACTAAATGTAACTTACTAGAGAATAATTTTACAATGTACAGGTGTTCTGGGAGAAAAGCTGTCACATTCGGATTTATAAAATCTCCTTTGAATATTATCCTGGATAAATGAGCCTGCAAATGTTTGTATTCTACTAATGAGTAAAGATGTTCGAAACTGTTGAGTTTAGTTCCGTTTTCGAATTTTCAGAAAGTTCGAGTCTTGATTTTTGAAAATCATCTACTTTCGATTTTCAAAAATCGTCTACTTTCCATTTTCGAAAATCGTCTACTTTCCATTTTCGAAAATCGTCTACCTTCCATTTTCGAAAATTGTCTATTTTCGAAAATTGTCTACTTTCCATTTTCGAAAATCGTCTACTTTCCATTTTCGAAAATTGTCTACTTTACATTTTTAAAAACCGAAAAACATCTATTTTCAAAAATGGTCTACTTTCGATTTTCGATAATTGTCGATTTTCGATAAAAATAGAAAATTAAAAAAATCCGGGTTCTGTGAAATTCGGGAGTTCCGAAAGTTTCGTCGGGACTTCGAAACCCTCAGATTCAATTCGAAACTGGGTTCTATTGGAACCCACATTACATCTCTATTAATGAGTAGTAACCTTGTGCATATCCCCTAAAATACAAAAAGGTGTTATTTAAACTTAAGTTTTTATCAATGAACTGTCATCTTGTTATAGTTATCCCAAGCATTATTTTTTGTCCCATATGTAATATATGGGATATTAAATAACCAAATTACCATTATACAACTATTTTTAAAGATATTTAAATATGAACAAAGACAGTACTTGTGTGTGTGTGTTGTTTGTTACACATGTGGGTATGTGAACTTTAGATTCATCTATATGTGGGGATGATAGGGACAGACAGACATAGAAATAAAGAGATAGGGACAGACAGACATTTTCCATTTTGGAAAAGTTCCTTTCTTTCAGTTTCTCCCCCACCCTCTATCTCCAGGCTAAACTCAGACGTGTGCTGGCCCCTCCCCCACCAAAAAGTCTTCCTTTGCCTATGGAGAGGGAAAGGGGGAGCAAGTTCTATGATACAGACCTCACATACAGTACTTTTGTGATTGGCTAAGACTGCCACATATTTTGCTAACATAATTGGGTGTAATACGGAACAGACATTAAAGTTCCTTAAGGTTTTCATTTGTCTAAACACATGCAGAACAGTGACAGTGGTGTGGCTAAACCTTCCATTTCAACTATTCTATTTAAAATAGGTGTACCAGCAGTACTTTTATAACTTTATTTATTTTGTACTTAATATAAGTCAGTGCTATACTTTATATACATAGGGGCCGGGGGAGATGCAATACTTACCTCCGTGTTCCTCTTCCTGCGGAGTTCTCGCAATGCAGTACTCACTTAGCGTGAGTTTCTGCATCGCAGGAACAAGGCAGGTAAGGAGTGTGGAGATAAAGGCACCGGGAAGCATGAGGTTAACTCCATTTAACCCCCAAAAGCTGAATATTAATAATAATATCTCCCCCATATACTATTATTTATAGTCATTTAGAGGATAATTGAAAGAAATTACAGACATACATATACACCTTTCCTATATATAATATTTTAAACCCCACCTCATTGGTATCTCCTAAAAACTTACAGTGAGATGCAATAAAAGTTCTTATCATTAAAAATGGTGCTAATTTTGTCCCAACCTATCGGATATTATTTAACATTTGAAAGCTAACATCTGATTGGTTGGGGCAAAATTAGCATAATTTTTAACGATAAGAACTTATAATCTATGGACTTATAAACATACTAAGTTAATAGGTGAAGGTGTGGTAGTTCAGACAAATGTTCTAATTATACGATAGGTACAATAGATAATTTGTATTTGTAATGGTGGCCATAGATGCTTAGATCCCGGTCGTACGATGGCGGGATATCCAGATATCATACGACCGATCCAATCTTTTCAACTTTCGACCAGTTGAACATTTTTGGGCCGACCAGCAATCCTTACAACCTGCGGATTATACAATCAGATTGAAGTGTCTATGGCCAACATTAGTCAGAGATTATTATATATATAATAGTTCAGAGAGAGCTTCTAATTATACGTTAGATACAATAGATAATATGTATATGTAAGTCAGGGAATATTATCATATATATATATAATAGTTCAGACAGAGCTTCTAATTATACGATAGATAAAATAGATAATATGTATATGTAAGTCAGAGAATATTATTATATATATCTAAGAGTTCAGACAGAGCTTCTGATTAGATGATAGATACAATAAATAATATTTATATGTAAGTTAAAGAATATTATTACATATATAATAGTTCAGACAGAGCTTCTGATTATACGACAGATACAATAGATAATGTGTATATGTAAGTTAGAGAACATTATTACATATATAATAGTGCAGACAGAGCATCTGATTATACGATAGATACAATAGATAATATGTATATGTAAGTCAGAGAATATTTGGAGGAGGGCATTTCCTAACCTATAATGGTTATATGGCAGATTTCTTATTAATGAGGGGAAGTCAATGTAATGTGTCGCTGGCCATGTATATAGGCATATTGATCACAGATCCTGTAATCAGATAATTGGATCATGCCTTGTCTCAATCTAATTTTCTATCTAATACCTATCCATTTGCAGTACTTTAATTAACTTTAAAAAAGGAACAGTCTGTTAGATCTTTTGGCAATCTGCCCACTATTTAAATAGGAAGCATAGCAGCTATTAGACAGGATTTTAGAGCTGTTACCCAACAGTAGGCTATCACTGTATGACTTCTATGGCTTACTAGCTAGAAAATGAACACAAGGGGATCTGCTTTATATTACATGTTTCTTAATATAAGTGTTTAATAATTTTTGCTTTATCTTTGATACTGTTTTTCTTAGAATGGTAATATGTCAGAAGTTGTTTTGGGTCAAGCTCCTGATCTTTAATCGTAAATGCTTTCTTTCATATTTATGTAAATTTAAAAGTCTTTTTACTGGGTTACTGCAGTATGCAGTTATATATGATTGGATGGTGCTGATTAACAGCATGGACATACATTTGCACCACTTAGTGCATCAGCCCCTATGTATTTCCAGAAAATTGCTCTTTCCATATTATCCACTGAAAGGAACATTTTAATAAATTCTGTAGCAACTTACAAACCAAAAATACATCAAAAATGTAATTTATTTCAAAAGGAGCTGTTCATTGTGGTTTTCCAGATCTCACGTCTTACATCAATTTTATCTCAAAGATTTATAGTTATGTTGTGTGAACAGAACAGTCAAGCGGAGAACTTGAAGACTGTGTGAGCAGAAAGTTTACTGGGAAGCTGTGACGGGCTGTGGACCCCTTGTGAGTGGGCACTGAAAACCTTTTACTGTACTTCACATTGAATTAACTGCTATAAGATGCTTTGGCCAGCTAGAATGATGGAACTGTGGTCCAAAAATGACTTTAGGTAAATTGATAAATTGCTCCCCTGAGAAGTTTTGCAATTTATTTTCATTGTTTATTTTGCATAATTTTGAAGATATTTACCTTTTTATCTGTGATATGGCAGCAGCATCACCAGGTCCCCTGCACTTTCTGCTCTGAAACCATGTCAGTCAATCTGCCCTGTGTCTCCTCCTCCCCTTTGCAGCCCCCCTGGTCCCTCCCACTCATGGACCCCATGATCCCTCCAGTGGCAGACCCCCCTTGGCCCATTTTCTTACAGCCCCATGTGGCTCCGTGCATAAACCCGCCCACCCAGGGGTACATAATCCCCGCCCACACATGGGTACATAAGCCCCACCCACTCATGGGTGCATAAGCCCCACCCACTTGCGGGTGCCGTGGGCTACTCAGAACCCCCCCAGAGTGAGAACTCTGCCTGAAAAGGCTGTTTTCACATATTGGGAAAGAAGGGCTGTAGATTCCCTTACCTACTCTGTCAGGACTTCACACAGCAGAAAGGAGGAGGGACTTCCTGTCTTCCTCACACACTGAGGGAGTTTGAGGCTGTGCTTGCCGGCGGCACTGTGCAGGAGAAGCCTTAGGAATGTCACATGTCAGCCTCCCACCCATTAACTTTCTGGTCAGTCATTTCTGCATATCTTGGGCTGTGGAGCACGTAGAGAGGTAGTTGATGGCTCGTTTTAAAGGTAGGACACTGGCCTTTCAACTCAACTTGTTTGGAGACCACAGTTCCTCTTTAAGGAATGAGGGTGAAGCAATGGTGCTGGTGATGTCACAACTCAGCACTAACTGGAAAAAACAATACTGCTATAAGTTTGGATAGATTGCAGCTAGAAGCATAATCCTTAAGTAATTTTAAAGGTAGCAATGTGCTATTTTTTAATGAAAGTCAATTGTATGGAGACCATAGTTCCCCTTTAAACAGATGAAAATATTTCCACTATCAAAATTCTGAGGCACACCTTAATGAATAAACCCCATATTAATAGTGTTATTATACAGATAAGCATAGTTTTAATAGGAAACATAGCTTAGAAAAATAGCAAATGCTTACCTGATTATTTTGCAAATGTCACTACCTTTGTATTATGTTTAGGGCTCGCATGTAATATTTATCTTCCGGCTAAATAGTGTCCACAGTGCCAACTTGCTGGCCATTGTTTACACTGTTAGCTTGCAGGAAATAATATCATTATTACAACTTGCTTACGCTCCTGTGTACC
Organism: Hymenochirus boettgeri; assembly: GCA_019447015.1. Taxonomy (NCBI): domain Eukaryota; kingdom Metazoa; phylum Chordata; class Amphibia; order Anura; family Pipidae; genus Hymenochirus; species Hymenochirus boettgeri. Next base: position 207,714,002 of record CM033469.1, on the reverse strand, counting down.
ACAAGTAACATGTTCCGTGAGTCATATAAAAGCTGATACAATCTTCTTCCGTCATGTCCATCAAAAAAAACACCTGACATTTTTCAAAGATATTGCAAACTAAACTGGCTGTTATAATGAGAGGATGAAGATGCTTGACAAGTAAAAAGTTACAAGCTCATGTAGCAGTGCTTGAAAAAGCCAAATTACTGTTCTTTCTATTTCTTCTTTTTCTTCTTCCGTTTTATTCTTCCGCTTTTTTGGACCGTATCTCCTCCCACAGTTTTTGAGCTAGAGACATGAAATTCGGTGCCGACATGCGGGGCATATAGGAGAAGTGTGCTGTCTTCTAGCTAAGGAATCCGTGGAAGTGTTACGGCGTTATCAACGAATTTCCGGACATTTTTTCCCATAGACTATAATGGTAACAATCCTCAAATGTGGATATTTCAAAACAGTTTTTTTCATGGTCATAAATACAAATGGTAATACCCCCAACCCCACACACAGTCCCAGGTACACCCACCTACTGACCTACCTTTCCATTCCCATGGAAGCCATATTTAAAGGGTAACTAAAGTCAAAAAAATTAATTTAGATTTATCTTCAATAAAAGATAGTTTTATGGTTATAAATACAAAAAAGACAAACCCCCACAACCAGACCCAGGTACATACACCTACTAATCTACTTATCCATTACTGTGGCAACCATACTTAAAGGGTAACTAAAGTAAAAAAAACTAATTTAGATTTATTCTCAATAAAAGATAGTTTTATGGTTGTAAACACAAAAAAAAAGACATACCCCTCAACCAGACCAGGTACCCAACTACTGATCTATTATCCATTACGGTGGCAGCCATATTTAAAGGGTAACTAAAGTCAAAAAAACAAATTTAGATTTATCCTCAATAAAGATAGTTTTATGGTTGTAACACAAAAAAGACATACCCATCAACCAGACCCAGGTACACACACCTACTGATCTACTTATCCATTTCAGTGGCAGCCATAATTAAAGGGTAACTAAAGTAAAAAAACTAATTTAGATTTATCCTTAATAAAAAATAGTTTTATGGTTGTAAACACAAAAAAGACATACCCCTCAACCAGACCCAGGTGCACACACCTACTGACCTACCCCTCCTTTACTGTTGCAGCCATACTTAAAGGGTAACTAAAGTCAAAAAAACTAATTTTTGACCAATCCTCAAAAAAGTTTTTTTTTTTAAACTCTCAACCCGACACGGGTACACACACCTACTGATCTACTTATCAATTACTATGGCAGCTATACATAAAGGGTAACTAAAGTAAAAAAAACTAATTTTGATCAATCATCAAGAAAGTTAGTATTCTATCCCCCAACCTGATATGAATACACACACACCAACTGACCTACGTTTAATGCATGTGATATATTTAAATTAAATTTAAAGTAAAAAACAACAATGTCCTCTTCATTAACATTATTGAGTTTTAAAATCTGCAGCACAAACACACAAATTCCCTTCCAAAATGCAGTCTTTCAAGCCAAATTCAAAGTTTATACTTAAAAAAAAAAAGCATTTTTTTTTAATTAGGTTGGTTACCGAGATTAGTCTTGCCTCCTATTCTTACTTAATTCCTGAATGCAGCAGCTCCATACTTACAGTAAAACCCGTGATCACGCTGTACAAAAGACTTCCTTGACAATTATGTGACCTTTTATTTTCTATGTGCACGCATGCGCCACATAGGTGATAGAAGAAGGTGTTACCAGGGGAAGCCCTGTGTGAGCGTGATTTCTGAAGACTGGAGCTGCTGCATTCAGTACTAAAGTAAGGACAGGACGTAATGCTATTCTCTATTGTCTCCCCGTTAATCTGGACAACATAATAAAACAATGTTAGTTTTTTCAGTGAACATAAGCTTAAAAAAGATTTATGAATGTTTATTAAGAATTTATTATAAAATTACAACTTTTACATCTTCATGTTTTGTTCACAGGAAAGGAGAAGGGTTTTTCCTTATTCATTGGCCTATAGTATGTCAAACTTGGAATTCAAAACTGCAAGAAATTTGCTATAAGTTCAGTTGCTGCTGGGAGCCTTAATATAAAGATCCATAGCCCTGTTGGAGCTGATTTTATTGGTACGGACCTGCAGAGGCATGCCAGTTTAATGCTTTTATCCTAGACATCACTGGCCATCTGCACTCCAGCAACTGCATTTCACTCCTTCTGCTGCTCTTATGTTTTTTTCCCAAAGCTCTAAGTAGAAGGTAATGCATTTTTTTTTCCAAGGGGATCATGTCATGTTTCTAAAAAATAGATAGATTAGCAGGGGAACTGCATTTTAAATGTATCACTAAACACTAACATATTGATAAGGCGCTGCATGCAAACAAAATATAAAACTAGGCATATTCCATGTACAAAACACTAATAATTTACTTAGCCTTAAGTTAAAGGGGAAGTTCAGTGCAAATACATATGCTTTTCAGAAAAAAAGCAGTATTTTTTTATCCCAATGACCTTAATCTGCCCATTCAACATTGTGTCTGTGTATAAATAAATGCAACCGAAATACTGACTTCCTGTTTGCAGGTCCCCTAGTAGAGACTGTTATGGTCTTGCCCTTGACCCAGCACCTGGGTTGATTCAGTTGCTCAGTAGAGATCTGAGCATCTTTGACCCATCCAAAAGCCAATCAGTAGAACTTACTGAGAATATGTAGAATAACTAAGAAGGCATTACACAAACTAACAATTTAACAAATATTTCCACTGAACTGACCCTTTAAGGTTTGTACACACGCGGAATATGCGCCTTTGCCACGACCCCTGACACCAATGGCTACATGTGACAAACGGACAATTCTGCCGAGAATCATCCGTGTGTATGCGTTCGGTTTGGGGGTCGTTCGTTGATCCGCCCAGCGTGCGTGTGTACGAACGTTTACATTTCAACTGGCAATAAAGGGCTTTATTAACATAAACTCTTATGCTGTGTGCAGTTTTGCTGTAACTGGAATGATAATCTATAAAGAATAATATCAATAAAGAAATAAACATTGATTCCTATATGCGTTTCTGTGGTTGATTCTGTGGTTCCTTTTCTAATTCACAGTTGATAGTTTTATCTGACATATTCATTGAAATGTAAAACAATCAAATTATCTTGACCCATATGTGGCTAGCTAAAGGGCAACTGTGGTTTCCAAACAAGTAATGTTTAAATGAAATGCAGTATTTTCATTAAATTGAGCCTTGAATCTCATCTCTGGCTCAAGCCTGTGAGAAATTATATTGGGATGAATGATCAAACTTCCTGTTCCAGTAGGTTGTGTGACATCATCTGACCTCTGCTCCGTCCGGAAGAAGCATGCTCAGTTAAAGGACAATTATACTCACCTTCCCTCCGCTCCTCTTCTGTTCTCATTAGCTTTTACCCAGGGTGAGGACCTGAACCAGCTGTTCCTCACCCCTGGGTTCGCGTAACTTGCACCAGAGTCTTAGAGCAAAGAGCGACGAGGCCAATAGAAAGGCACGCTTGTTGCAGAACGCTTGTTGCCTTGTCGCCTCCTCCCCGTCGGCGACGAGGCTAATAGAAAGGCACCCTTGTTGCTTAAATAATGCTCCCATTTATTTAAAGGGTATCTCCACTCATTTTTGGAATCCAGTTCTATTGAAGAACGGGAGGTAAAGGAGCTGTGCCTTACCTTCCGTTCTTCAATAGAACACACAGGAGCCAGGAGAGAAGGTAAGAACTTACCCCTCCGCTCCCCCCCGGCGCGTAGTCTGACAGGTCCCGATGGACTTGTCTTCTATGCACATGCGCGATCTATGCGCATAGAATACAAGGTCCATCGGGACCTGTCAGACCAAGCACCGGGGGAGCGAGCGAGCGGTAAGTTCTTACCTTCTCTCCTGCGCTCCTGTGTGTTTTCTATTGAAGAACGGAAGGTAAGGCACAGCTCCTTTACCTCCCGTTCTTCAATAGAACTGGATTCCAAAAACGAGTGGAGATACCCTTTAAAAATATTAAGATATTAGAAACCACAAATAGTTCCCTTTCCAGGAGCATAACTACCAGGGAACAAGCGCAGGGGGACCCAGGAGCCAAAGGGGCCCCATCTTCTTATTTTTCCTATGACAGGTATAGCCTCCTCCCAGAAAGCCACTGTGGATGAAGCACAGATAAGGGCCCCATTATAGTTTTGCTGGGGGGCCCAGTAATGACTGTATAAATAAATATGTACTGGTATATAAACATATTTTAATAATTTGTGCCTCCTATTAGTAAAAACAATATTGCCATATAAATACTTGTTCCTTTCTATACCTATATCCTTGTATACATGGTGTGTGTAAGCTCAGTGGTTAGTATTTTGGGCAGCAGCTCTACTAAATATGTTAATTAATATGTTACATTAGACAGGGACAATAAACATGAAGATGATAAGCTCCTATTTGTGCTACAGAGTGGCCTCTGTCACTGTCTATGTGATCCCTTGCACTCTCTGATAACACAAAAGTTGCCCTCATAAAATTAATTAATATTAATAAAAAAAAGACACCCCCTCCAAACCTAAGTTCCGTCATACTCATCTTTTCTTCCAACACTCCTAAGAACACTTATAAAGCCCAATCTCTCGCTGGGAGTTTTGGCCTCCCCTGCTGCTCTTGCAAGCTGAGTAGAAGCTTGCACAGTAGCAGGAAAGGCTGCTTTGGTTGCGGCAATCAGCCATTGGTCATGATGCCACTGTCTTGGAATTAACTAACTTCCGCAACCTCAGATTAGTAAGTGTCCTTATTATCGTCGCAAGAAAAGATGAGTATAACTAAACATTGGTTTGGTTTGGGGGGGGCTTGTTATATACATATCAATTGTTTTTGTGAGGGTTTTTATGAATGAAATAAAGGGTTTTAATTTTAACATAGCATATAATAGTAAAGGGACACTATACTGAAAAAATGACTTTGCCTCATCTTAATCTATAATTAAATACATGTAAGTAGCACTTACTCTGATTTACATGTGTTGCTGCATGCCTTCAATCCAGCACACATTTTGTTTAGGAGCAGTATCCCCCCTCCCTCTTTTAACTACTCCCACTTCCATCTGACCTGACATTTTTCCCTGTCACTTTTTTTTCAACATTCAAAGAATAGTTTTTGAGAGCAAGGAACTTGATTGACAGCTGAAATATAAGAAGTTTTAGATTGGCTATCTGAAGAAATTGGGGGCAGATCAACAAAAAAATGATACAGTGGTGGTTGGGAAGAATGATAGTTTCCAGTTATGGTCAATTTAAAATAAATTATTTTTCGGTATAGATGCCCTTTAAGCCACAGAGTAAAAACCAAGTCAGTTCTTTGGCTTCAGAGTCAATTTAAAAGGTGAAAGGTACCACCAATATTAATTTGCAGTACAGAAAGATAAATCATGCCCTACTTCTCTCAGGTAGGACCTGGACTGAAATATTTAAGCTGCTGCTAGTGCTTCTACTGTAGCTGCCATTGCTTTACGCAGCATTTGCTGGGAGATGATGACACCTAAAGGGCATAATTAGGTACTGACACGGAAAAGTGACATTTTACTATTACTACTATTCTATTTATTGTCTTATAGATCACTGTCAGGGTTATTCAATAAAAGTTCTTATCGTTTAAAACTGTGCTAATTTTGCCCCAACCAATCAGAACTTATTTAACATTTGAAAGCTAACATCTGATTGGTTGGGGCCAAATTAGCACCATTTTAAACGATTAGAACTTTTATTGAATATCCTGTATATATTCTACAGCACTTTACATTTTCTTATTCCGTTCATATTTGCCACTGCCCCCAAAACATTACAATCTAAGCACTTTACCTCACAATATATCTTTATTATTATGGGGGAAACCCATCATACAACCTTTCTATAACTGGAGCACCCTGGGATTAGCAATTCTATCTTAAGTCTAAAGAAAAATTTCTTTCAAGTTTCAATTTTGTCTAAAGAAAAACCTAAATGCGAGCAGTATTTCTTGTTTTTCTTTAAAGAGCATTAGCTGCAAGATGGTGACACCTAATGGATATTATTAGGTACTGAAAGTAGTTAGTGACAATATCATCATGAATAGATGCATTTATATGTACACTTTTTTTATATGGTGCAATGATTTATTAAATGTTTTTCGGTGAAAACAAACTAAAATTAAAAGTCAGATGCTTAAGTAGATTATGTTCATGGCCTCCTAGTATAAAAGCAGTCCTACTGTTTTGCCCTCCTCAGACACCCATTTCCAGAATCCTGCACAAATGTTGTGTTTCAGTTTATAATTTAACACAAACAATACTGGCTATTACTGAGTGTAACTGTTTTAGTTGTGAGTTGTGCACACTGGACATGTCTTAAAGGACAACTAAAGCCACATAACAACACTGAACCAGAAGGCAGATCACCTTGATATATAACCAGTAATCTGTGTCTTACCTCTCATTTTGATACAAGCTCTGGAAAATTTACCTAAATAACATATGGTTTGTTCTTTACTTTCTAGTATCACACAGTTTGGTCAACAACCATTATGTTCTGCACATGCTCAGTCCTTAGCTATGGCACAAACTTGTTACAGTTGGTCACAGCCATTAATAATCTCTAGCCAATCCTTTTACATGACAGATAAAGCAAGGAATCATGTGACTGAGGTCAGGAGGTGTGGTCTGACACTGCACATACACACAGATACTTCATCCAGTTCTTAACAGGCTTTGATTTACTTTAACAGTTTACTAAAGTGCCATTTTATAGTTTATTGGTCTTTTTAGGGGGGTTGTTTTCAGATTCTGGAGTATAAAAAATTGTGTTTAGTTCTCCTTTAAAGGGCAATTACATTTTAAATGATATGTACACTGGGATTTTTTTTATATTGCCTAACTAAATTTATCAGCTAGGGGCATGAGAACAAAACCCAGGGGTGAGGGCTGAGCAGTTTAGGGGAGGGTTAAAAAGTTATTTCAACGGAATCGTACACTATAAATTAATACATGTAAGCAGCACTTAAGTGTGTGTGTTGCAGTATGACTTCAATCCAGTACTTGTTTTGCTCAAGCTCAGTCCTTTAAGCTAGGCACACACAGTACGGATAAAGCCCGGATACCATCGGATCTGACAGTATGGGGGCTTTATTGGTACTGTATGTACCTAGTTTTCACAAACGAGCACACGGTCGCTGAAATACGTTCAGGAAATACGGAAAATTTACCTCAGCCACGGGGAGTCTGCCGTGGCCAAGGGAAACACAAGGTCCTGAGTGATCTCCCTATGCTGTGCATAGGGAGAACACTCGGGACTGTGTGTTTTGTGATTTTTTAAAAATGACAGACAGGATCTTGCAGCTTGTGTGTACCCAGCTTTAGTCTCCCACCCTTAAAGCTGGTAAAGCTGGAGATTTCTGACTCTCTGTGAGGGCAAGCGTGCTCAGTAATCTCTATGAGGCAGCATTGGGAGAGGGGATTAACCAATGCAGTTCCCGTACCAACTGTCTTCATTCCAGCTACAGCATAACTACATAACAGAAGAATTTATGAAACTAAGGTACTTGATAGACAACTGAAATGTTAAAGAAATAGGGGACAGAGCAACAAAAAAAAGTACAGTGATAGTTATGAAGGATTATAGCTTCCAGTAATGGGTGATATAAAAAAAAAACCCCACTTTTCCCAGTGTACGTATACTTTAATGATAATTGCTATTCATTCATTGGGACTTCGGAGCATTACAATATCCTTTTAAAGGGGATTGTACACTAAAAAGAGTATCACATCTTTAATAATATTGGTAGTTATAGAAACCCTCTGCAGTATAGAGTTATAAAAACAATAATAAATCCACAGGCCTAATAAGTATCCCTGATCCAGTGTATGCCCAAATTAAGAAGAATTTAAAATAAAACACAGTATCCCTGTCTGCTTTAAACCAAACAACACACTGAGGCAGCAATTGGTACATCCGAAAGACCCAGTAACGAAACAAAAAAATCGACATTATATACGCAGTGCAGTGCAGTGAAGAATGCTCTGATTTGTATGTGGGGGAGACCAAACAGCAACTGCACCAACTTATGGCCCAGCACAGAAGAGCCAATTCCTCGGTCAGAACTCAGCTGTGTACCTGCATCTTAAGGAAAAAGGACATACAATTTGAAGATTTAATGTCAACATATTGGCAAAGGAACATGACTGGTTCAAAAGAGGTGTCAAGGAGGCCATTTATGTGAAAATGAAGGAACCAAGCATGAATAGAGGTGGGGGGGATCAACACCAACTGTCTGCTATGTACAATGCTGTTTTGACACCTTACCCTGGGCAGTTTCGATAACACCTGTTAGCCTCAATGCATCTACACCTTGCATTCAGAAGGTCCCTAACACCTGGCTGTCATATGCTAATTGGGACTTTCAAGGGTACTTATATTGCCAACAGATTCTGAATTGAGAATTTTATCAAGTTGTAAGGGGTCCTTTTCTACTTATGTTGATCTTTAAATCCAATCTAATTTAGTTCGATTGCTAATAACCTATGAACAATCTTGACAAAACAGTAGGAAAAAACTAAGGCTGGGTACACACAGTAGCACATTTTGTCCTGACTGAGCGTTAGCTGCGAGCAAGTGCTCGGACGGGACAAATGACTGTCAGTCTCGGCAATAGTGGGTGCGCCCAACAGTTCATTTGACCAATCGTGTGGCCCCATAGGGAACTGCACGGTCGTCCGTGATTTAGCGACAGTTCTGAACACACGTTTATCCAAATCAGTCAGTCGGAAATATCTGATGGTGTGCACCCAGCCATAAACGAAGGTAATACTTTTAAAGGACAACTGTTTTGTCCAAGCACCAACCCCCCATCTGGGATTTATCCAATCAGCAAAATTGCTTATTGCAGAGCCTTTCTTCTTATTAGCTGGGGGAAAGCAAGACAACTACAGTTGTACTTTTAAATACGTCTATGATTGGCATTACGGTCGGTTGGGAAAGACTGAATATTTCCATTTGTTAATATTGGCTCTCAAAAGGGGGTCTGTGGGAGCACTCCTGTGGCAAAATTACTTTATAACAAATAGTGGAAGTGCTACTGATCTGACCAAAGCCAAGTGTTAAGGGCGTGATTGGATAGTGGCTAAGAGGTGTTATAGGAACGCCCAGAGTAAGGTGTCAAAACAGCATTTTACATGGCAGACAGTTGGTGTCGAACCCCCCACCTCTATTAAGGCTTGGTTTCTTTATTTTCACATAAATGGCCTCCCTAACACCTATCTTGAACCAGTCACATTCTTCAAAGGATAAAGGACATACCTTTGAAGATTGTAATGTTAACATATTGGCAAAGGAACGTGACTGGTTCAAGAGAGGTGTTAAGGAGGCCATTTATGTGAAAATAAAGAAACCAAGCTTAAATAGAGGTGGGGGAGTTCGACACCAACTGTCTGCCATGTACAATGCTGTTTGACACCTTACACTGCGGTTCCATAAACACCTCTTAGCCACTATGCAATCACGCCTTAAAGGTTTTCCACCCTTAAATCTGTTTTAATATAGCCTCCCCCTGGTCCCCCGCCCCAACCGCATCATTTTTATGTTTAGAAAGTGCCCCAAACTTTTACTTACCTCCCCTCTTTCCTTCCCCACGCTGCCGGCCCTCTGCTTGCGAGAATGCAAGCAGAGGGGCGGGACCGGCAGTCGGCTGTGATTGGCTGAGCGGCACCAATCAGACGCGGCTGCCGGTCATTCAGTGCAGCGGAGGAAAGAGGGGAGGTAAGTAAAGTTTGGGGCACTTTCTAAAATAAAAATGATGCGGTTGGGGCTGGGACCAGGGGGAAGGCTATATTAAAGGGTTATACGCTAGGGGAGGGAATCCAGAGAGGGAGGGAGAGGGAGGGAGAGGAGGGGGAAGGGAGGGGGGGGGAGAAGGGCTTCAGTACGCATGCCAAACTTCTCCCGGAGGCCAGGTAGGAGGCAGAGCCATATGGACTCTGCTATCCTCCTGTGGGCAGTTTTTGGGACTTTGGGGGGGGCTACAGGAGAACCATATGGAGCTGGGATGTGAGGTAAGGATTAACTACACTACACAATGGGCCAGTAGTTGGGGGGATTATAGTTTTGGGGGTGGACATGCCCTTTAACACTTGGCTGTGATATGCTAATTGGGATTTCCGGGTACATAATTGCCACAGATTCTTGTACAAGTCATTCTGAATTGAGAAAGCCAGTCGGATGACTAGCAAAACGTCTTCAAGAACTAAACTTCAAGTCCAGTTGATCTAATTGAATACAACAGATAAACCCCCCCATGTTTTTACTGTTTGCTCTAGCATAGATATTATGATATATGGGGCCCAGGAATGTACATTGATCATCTCTTTTCTTGTTTGTTCTTACGCTAAAGTATGGCCTGATGGACGACCAATTCCCATACCACGTATGTTTTCTGTTCTGTTGCTGTTGAAAGCAATTAAGAGACAGCTAATCAGTATTTAATAGGTCTGTGACACAGCTACTGCTAAATGCAATCAAAAGGCAGATTCTCCATTTGATTGCGCTGTGACACATGTCCATTAGATCTTAATGCCTTAAGGTGTCCACACACAGGAGATTTCCATCGCAATGTGCCGACAGATCACATTGATTAGTGGCGTGTTAAGGAGGGGGATTACCAGCGCCCGGAATCCCGCCCTTCTGCTGGCAATATACTGTGTCTCTGCTAGCACTACACTATGTAATGTTCCCCCCCCCTTACCGGTCCTGCAGACCTGTAAAACTATGGCAGTTACAATCAGGGCACACACTACACGGGAAGGTTGCGGTGATGTCATCACACTGTGATGCTGTGTGCATGCGCCATTTAAAGAGAATGTGTGTGAGCTGAAGGTGTTACAAGGTGGTAAAGAGCCTGGACTACAGCACAGTGTGTTGGAGAAACATTTTCTCAAGGGTGACAGTGAGGAGAGAAAGGTGCAAGGACTGGAGGTAGAGCCTTTGGCCTGAGCCAAATTTTGGATGCTGCCCTTTGCACAACGCTGTGTTAAAGTGGGTGTGGCTTTGTCCATGGGCATGGTTTTGCAGATGGTCATGGCTTCGCTGGTGGGCATGTGTAAAATTTTACAATTTTTAACTTCCTATAACATAGGTATTTATAGGGACAGTTCAGTGGAAATTATTATTTGTTAAATTGTTAGTTTGTGTAATGCCTTCTTAGTTATTCTATATATTCTGTCCCATTTTGAAAAGTCAGTTGATTTCAAACCGTTTGCTGTTCCCTGCTGTTAACATTAGTGAACTGACATTTCAGGTTCTAACAGTCCTTCTTCTTCCCAGAATGCACCACATCCTTGGAATGTTCCTAACATCAATTTCTTCTGGGCTTCCGGTTCCGGCGCGCGATGTAGTGGCTGCATCTCCTGAGACCTCCGCGCTGCCTCCCCCCAAAAAATGGCAAAAACAACACGTTCCCCAATCTTCGACCCCACAAGCACGCACAACAACCTACCCACCCTATGGAGAGGTATCTGAAAGCTCAAATGGGACACCCACCCACGAAACAAGATAAGTCAAAACGAAAGCGCGATCAGGCCCGGCGAACCAAAATGGTGCCTAAAGACCCGGAACAAGCCGCAGAAACCCATGATGACCAGAGCCAGTACTCCTCAGACGAGGAACCACAGACACCGAACACACGGAGCTCCAAACTGGTCCTGGAAGTAGCCAGCCTACTTAAAACTGACATCGCCAAAACCATAAATAGATCTGTTGACAAAATAATACGCACCCTCCAACAGGAACTGAACTCTCACTCAGACCGACTGGACGAGGCTGAGCGTAGAATCCTGACTCTGGAAGAGGACATGGATAAATCGGCGACCATAATAACAGAGCTCCAACAAAAACAAATCATTCTAATCGATAAAGTCGAAGACCTTGAGAACCGATCAAGGAGAAATAATCTGCGATTCCTAGGCCTCCCCGAATCCTACTCACCGACAGTGCTACTGGATTTCTGCACTCGTATGATACCAAAGGCCTTGAACTTCACCAACACTATAATAGTGGAAAGAGCACACAGGGTGGGCCCTCCACGTAAACCCATGGAGCGCCCACGCCCTGTAATTGCCAAATACCTGAACTATGCCGACAAGCAGCAATCCTACGGGCCTATAGACAAAACCGCGGCCTACAAATCAAAGGACACAACATCCTAATCTTCGCAGATTACTCGGACAGAGGTCAGTCGAAAGAGACGAGACTTTGCCAAAATATGCACCATACTTCATGAGAAGAAGATAAGATTCACACTTCTATACCCAGCAATCCTCCTACTTCGAGACGCCAATGGAAAAGATATATCTTTCCAAGCACCCCAAGAAGCATTATTCTACATCGAAACCACCACAGATTCCC